>SJYC01077578.1:0-25877 GCA_006408675.1 Madoqua kirkii | reverse complement strand
TCCAAAGCAGTAAGTTATTAATTGATAAAACAGTGTTTGTATGATGGAGGCAGATTGCAGTTCAACAAAAAGTAGAATAATTAGACTCCTGGGGTTTTATTATGTTTTTAGGTTTTTGAAATTTGTATTTTACATACCACCATAAGATTTGCTAAAATTTTGTAATTAGAGATGGAGTGAGGCTAGAGTATACAGACTTACTCTCATTCTACATAAAGAATGCATTTCTTGCCATTGGAAAATGCTTCTCACAACTCTCATTGCAGCCCTAGCACATGCCAGGCCTAGAGGGAATGTAGATGAACACTTAGGTGAATTACTCTCCCAGAAGGATGCACTACAGTCAAGAGACTATACTTGTTTCTTAATCACTCAGAGTTACTCGTGATTCAGGCAAGGTGTCCCAAAGGAGACCCTGTGCTGCCGATGCTGGGCAGAGGCTGGAAGTGCGTTGGTCTTGGCAGTGGTCCTGTAACTCACAGGACTCTGGACTGAAAGTCCTCAGTACTCATCTAGCAGACCAAATGCCCCAGAGTGTCGCTAATTAGGAAGCATTTCTGTGCCTTTCCCTGTAGTTCAGTTCAGTCGTGTCTGATTCTTTGCAACCCCATGAATCGCAGCACACCAGGCCTCCCTGTCCATCACCAACTCCCGGAGTTCACTCAGACTCACGTCCATCGAGTTGGTGATGCCATCCAGCCATCTCATTCTCTTTCATCCCCGTCTCCTCCTGCCCCCAATCCCTCCCAGCATCAAAGTCTTTTCCAATGAGTCACCTCGTTGCATGAGGTGGCCAAAGTACTGGAGTTTCAGCTTTAGCATCATTCCTTCCAAAGAACACCCAGGGCTGATCTCCTTTAGAATGAACTGGTTGGATCTCCTTGCAGTCCAAGGGACTCTCAAAAGTCTTCTCCAACACCACAGTTCAAAAGCATCAATTCTTTGGCACTCAGCTTTGTTCACAGTCAAACTCTCACATTCATACATGATAGGAAGCCCTTTTTAAGCAGTAGGAAGCACGTACTTAATCAAATGTACATAGACTTTTACTGGGCACCAGTCCGAATTTCTGAAGCAGGCATATCTCTTCCCTGATCCTCAGTTTGTCCAATGATCAAATTAGGTTTGAACACTTGCCTTGACTTTGTCCTGGGACTGCATGAAGAGCAAATAGAATAGCACCAGAGAAAATATTCCAAAGCATGACATAGATGTATTTATTTTCATATTCATCAATCTATTTGTATCCTTTCCTAAAACTAATTAAAAGTAAGAATACAAAAACAGCCCTAAATTATTATTTCTACTCTTATAAATAGAGAGGAAGCAAATTTGCTAAGTGCAGTCTAATGTAACCACAGCTCTGATTGTCCTACTAGGTTTTAATTTTTCTCATAATCAGGAAAAAATGAGTCACTCTGACAATTACCATATTGGAGAGAAGCTCCAGTTCATGATGTGTTTTACCTGACACAATTTTTGAAACAAATGCTTTGCAAGGGGTTCTAATGGCAGTAAAACCAATGAGGGCGTTTCTGCTAATGTCGTTCTACCGCAGATTTCTAACGTTGTTTCTTAGAGGCTTTTTGTTTTTGATAAAAGCTAAGAACGTAACACGGAAGTACAGACTGATGAAATGATTTTGAAGAAAAATAAAATTAATCTGGTCCTAGTTTTCAACCAGCCTTTACTGAGAAATTGAATTTATCATAAACACATGAAGTTTATTACAAAAATTTCTTTATTGTTTCTACCTCAATCAATGCATGGTAATAAGAAATTTGCTTATCTTTTAATAATTTTTAACATGTATTTGTTTTCTGTTTTGCTGCACTGGGCCTTCACTGCTGCACGGGCTTTTCTTAGTTGCAGTACGTGGGCTTCTCGCTGCAGTGGTTTCCCGTGTTGCAGAGCGTGGGCTCTAGGCCTTGCGGGCTTCAGCAGCTGTGGCACGAGGGCTCAGCAGTTGCAGCTCCCAGGCTCTTGAGTGCAGGCTCAGTAGCTGTGGCCATGGGCTTAGTTGCTCTACAGTATGTGAGATCCTCTCAGATCAGGGACCAAACCCATGCTTCTTGCACTGGCAGGCAGATTCTTTACCCCTGAGCACCAGAGAAGCCCCTATTTACCTTTTAATGAATAAAATCATTATAAGGAAAGAAAGGGACTTATTAAAGTCAGTTCTTGAGGATACTTTAATATAAAAACATGACTCTACTTATATTTTCATTCTTGGGATTTACTCCAAAGCATTCATACCTCAAATCCACATTTTAGATTATAGGGAAAAAAAGATCTCATTGAGGACATAAAAGGCATACCAGACTGTATCCATGTGGACATGAAGTCATCCAGGAGAAAAGCGATAAACCAAACAATTTCTGTGACTGATTTCCTCCATCCAACAGTCCATGATCTTTTAAAAAAAATTTTGTACTAATAAGGTCGTATTTTTGTTTGACATTACTCGTGAATAAAATTCTTACTTCAAGTTTTGTCAAGTCAGATAACTAAAAATGTGATTTAACCTATTTTTTTTTTAACCCCTGGAAAGAAATGCTGAGCTCCTATAACAAAAAGGTCATTGTTAAGAATAAGTAAGATCTCTAGAAGAGAAGATGTTTTTAATGGCCACAATGGTGGAACTCTGTTGTCTTTGCATAGGTTAATTTCTCTTTCTAAGGCTTATTTTTAGAGCACTCTCCACTTGTTCTGTCTCATTTAATCCCCAACAGCCATCCTTTGAATGCTGTCTCTGCCACCACTGGTATCACTGATACGACTCTCTGCCAGTTACCCTCTAGTTCTTATGTCCTCCTTTGTAAAATGGAATCCTCCAAAACACAAATCGTCACTTGGGGATTAAAGAAGATAATGTGTGTGAAGAGTTAAGCGAATGCCTGGCCAGTTACAGTCACTCAGCTATTAACCTTATTAATATTGTTTTGGTTATGCCCATAAGCCCCACAACTACAGAAAAATCATTTCCATGAGCCAAGGATACTGAGTATGTGTGTACTTTGGAAAGCTTCAGCTGCCTTCTTTTGCTTGATGGGAAATATGACTTGCCCTAACTCCTTCAAACATGGGATTCCCTTGAGGACTCTAGCTTTGCATGACTTTGATTTGGTAGCAATTCTTCATCTCGGCAGTGGGTGCTGAAGTTACGGAGCAGCCACTTTTCCTGATTACCTGTCTTTGCGACACGAATTTTTCCAACAATATACTTTGTGGTAAGCACAGTGCTAGGAGCTATGAATACAGAAGGAAAATAGGATGCCATTGTGTATTACCCTCCAGTTATGGTAAAATGAAGCCTTCGTGAACTTAACATTTCCATGTGTAGAAAACCATATGCAAATGAAATCTATGAATTACATGAAATCAGACCAAGTAGTTTTGGAACTGTAGGGCTCATATGTTTAATAAGTGTCTCTCTCAGCAGATTATCTATACATATACAGATATATGTATATATTATAATAATGTGGACATGAAGCCATCCAGGAGAAAAGCGATAAACCAAACAATTTCTGTGACTGATTTCCTCCATCCAACAGTCCATGATCTTTTAAAAAAAATTTTGTACTAATAAGGTCGTATTTTTGTTTGACATTACTCGTGAATAAAATTCTTACTTCAAGTTTTGTCAAGTCAGATAACTAAAAATGTGATTTAACCTATTTTTTTTTTAACCCCTGGAAAGAAATGCTGAGCTCCTATAACAAAAAGGTCATTGTTAAGAATAAGTAAGATCTCTAGAAGAGAAGATGTTTTTAATGGCCACAATGGTGGAACTCTGTTGTCTTTGCATAGGTTAATTTCTCTTTCTAAGGCTTATTTTTAGAGCACTCTCCACTTGTTCTGTCTCATTTAATCCCCAACAGCCATCCTTTGAATGCTGTCTCTGCCACCACTGGTATCACTGATACGACTCTCTGCCAGTTACCCTCTAGTTCTTATTTCCTCCTTTGTAAAATGGAATCCTCCAAAACACAAATCGTCACTTGGGGATTAAAGAAGATAATGTGTGTGAAGAGTTAAGCGAGTGCCTGGCCAGTTACAGTCACTCAGCTATTAACCTTATTAATATTGTTTTGGTTATGCCCATAAGCCCCACAACTACAAAAAAATCATTTCCATGAGCCAAGGATACTGAGTATGTGTGTACTTTGGAAAGCTTCAGCTGCCTTCTTTTGCTTGATGGGAAATATGACTTGCCCTAACTCCTTCAAACATGGGATTCCCTTGAGGACTCTAGCTTTGCATGACTTTGATTTGGTAGCAATTCTTCATCTCGGCAGTGGGTGCTGAAGTTACGGAGCAGCCACTTTTCCTGATTACCTGTCTTTGCGACACGAATTTTTCCAACAATATACTTTGTGGTAAGCACAGTGCTAGGAGCTATGAATACAGAAGGAAAATAGGATGCCATTGTGTATTACCCTCCAGTTATGGTAAAATGAAGCCTTCGTGAACTTAACATTTCCATGTGTAGAAAACCATATGCAAATGAAATCTAGAATTACATGAAATCAGACCAAGTAGTTTTGGAACTGTAGGGCTCATATGTTTAATAAGTGTCTCTCTCAGCAGATTATCTATACATATACAGATATATGTATATATTATAATGACATGTATAAGCACACACAATGTCAAATAATGAGCACAAATAATTGACTAATACTTTCTTTCATTTCTTGTAGTTGTCAGTTCAATTGTCCCTACCACTGAGTCTCCAGTGACTGTTTAAACCATGAAAGCAGTAAGTCTTTGTAGATGATTGCCTTTATGTCATGCTTTAGTCTTTTATTTCCTTTCTAATCCATTTATCTTTTAAACTTCTCTGGCTAAAAGTACAAAAGACCAATTATCTGGAATTGTGGGGCTCATTGTCATAGTTTTAATGACCATCTCTACTGTCTCACTGTCAGCAGATTATATACACATATATATATTTATATATATATAGACACACACATTTTACATACATATGTACACATTGTAAAATAATGGGCAAGGACAACTGATTAATACTTGCTTCCACTGTTTCTAGAAGTTACCAGTACTGGTTCTAAAAAAGCTTGTCTGAAAGATGAAAGCGGTAAGTTTTTGCCTTTGTTTGCCTTTATGAAATCCTACAGCAAATTTTTCCCTCTTGATCAAATTACCTCTTGAACTTCCCTGCTTAATGGTAGGAAAAAGCATTATTCCTGGAATTGTGGAGTTCATACATTTAATCAGAGTATCTCTATTTGTGCTAGTAAATGTTACCTTATATATACATATATATTAACACACATATACTTAATCAGATATATCCACTATCTAATAATAGATATGAACAACTGACAATACAATTGATTAATACTTGCTCTCCTTTCTTCTAGAAGTCATTGCTGATAATAATCCTACAAAAGTGTGTCTGGAAGATGAAAGCAGTAAGTTTTGCCTTTGTGTCATGTTACAGCACTTTTCCCCTCTAAATAAACTTAACTTTTGAACTTCTTTGGTTTAAGATAGACAGCCAGAAAGTCTGGATATTGCAGAATGGATGGCATGATATTTTAAGTAAATCCATCATTCTCTAAGAAGTCATCTTAGCACAGTAAATGTTGGTTTTGGAGTTTTGAGGATGTAGTGATAGGTTCTGAATTATTTCAACAGTGACCTTCACTCAGTTGTGTAGCTTTTGTTTGTAGTGTCTAGAGAAATGTGATGTCAAGTTACCTCTAGACATTTAAGTTTTAGCCCTTGTTTGCATCTAATATGTGAACTAACACTGAGAGCTTGATATACACAAAGTGTATTGCTATATCTTTCACGTATACTCTGTGTGCTCCTCATAACCACTCCTATGAGGTGGTACAATATTTTTCCAACATTTTGCAATCAGGGTAATGTGCCAAAATTAGTTCAGTCCTTTGTACAAAGTCACACAGCTAGATCTGGGGATTCAACTTAGTCCATCTGAATCAATGGGTCACACAACTCACTCAGTTCTCTATTCCTCCTGTAAGAGGTAGACATAGAGCAAGACTCCCAAAGCCAAAGTCCTGAGACAGGATGAACCCATGGGCAGGGGTGTTAAGTGCATGGGCTTCCGAATATCATAGTCCCCAGTTCTTTTATTATTAGCTTCATGAAAAATGGGTAAATTAGTTACATTTCTGAGCAATATTGCCCTTATATGCCAGTTGGAAGCAATAATAGATTGAACTCAGTTATGGAGATATAAGATCACATATGTGGAGTGTCTCCAATAGGGTATCCATTTAGCTGGCACAGAATCAGTACTAGTTGATGGCCCTTTCTCCCTACATGAAGGTTCCAAGTGCATTTAGGATCTCTGGCTCTAGCCCTGCTGATCCCTCCTCCATTCCAAGTATCAGGGGGCCCAGAATTCAGCTAATACCTGACCTGACTGGGGGGAGTTAGTTATGAGCAGGTCACCCCCTAAGATCCTTTCCATACCAAATTCTAGTGATTCTAGAGTTCTGACTCTATGAAGTGTGGGAAAGAGAAATTTCCAGAGGAAGAAACTCAGTCTTGAGATTAACTGAGTAGCCAAGTCAGGCCCATCATTAGTGCTGTTAATTATTTTTTGACAGCATATATTTCTTGCAAAACTTCAAAGACACATAAGTGCAATTATCCTATAACATCACAGCCATGATGTTAGACATTCAAGATAGACAGGTGAGTGAGGCATGAGCTCCTGATGTTTCAGGAATTTTGGACTAAAGACTTTCCATTTGATAAAATATCCTCTTTACCAAAATCTTCTGCCCACTACACTGTATCACAACCAGATTGCTAGGACTTGTGTCCTTCTTAGGAACCTCATTTATACATAACATATAATGGCGCAGACCCTCCCAAATCAACAATTCAACTTGATATTTATGCTTAACTTTGATGTCTGGTGTGTCAATCATGCACAGAGTTGCAGGATTACAGAGCAGTTAAGAATGCGTTCTTCAAAGTCATGTTGTTGGGACTGAAATGTGGTTTCTGGTGCTTTCTAAATGTGTGACCTCAGGCAAGTTAGTTTTCTCTGTGCTCAGTTTACTTGTAAAATGTGATTGAAACTAATAATCTCATGCTCTGCTATGCTTAGTCACTCAGTCATGCTTCAACTCTTTGTGACCCAATGGACGGTAATGCACCAGGTTCCTCTCTCCATTGGGTTTCTCCAGGCAAGAATCCTGGAGTGGGTTGCCATGCCCTCCTCCAGGGCATCTTCCCAACCCAGGGACTGAACCCAGGTTTCCTGCATTGTGGGTGGATTCTTTACCATCTGAGCCACTAGGGAAGCACAGTAATTTTCATAGGTTATCTTAAAACTTAAATAAGAGTAGAATTTTACATGCAAAGCTCTCAAAATAAGTGTTTGATATTTGATTAGTCATTAATGAATATAACCTGTTATTATTACTCAGCAATGTGGTGGGGGGGAATGCTATATGCTATTTATCACAAATATTTTTCCTTTTGGACTCATTCTTTAAAAACACAACTTAAAAAAAATATTTTGGAAGATCTAGTGAATTTAGCTGAGGTTGTTCATTGACTTGAATTGCCAACTGGATTCTGAATTGTCCTGGAAGCGGTGGTGCTCGTGGTGCTTGTACTTGTTTTCTTTGGGATTTGGTGGTGTAGGGGTAACACTTCACAGGAGGTCATCATAAATAATTATGACCTCCTCCCATTACTGTGTACTGACCTTTCAAAAGAACAGGCAACTAATCAAATAATTTCTCCTAGATACTCTGCAGCTGCAGCTCATGAACACCTCTGCCTATTACACCTACCTCCTTCTCTTCCTCAAGAGTGCGGTCTACTTTATCATCATCACCTCCTGTGTGTTTCGGAGAACAGGCATCTGCTGTGACGAGAAGCACTTGTGACAGAGGGTCCCCGAAGGAGTCAGCTTTCCCTAATCATCTGTCGTTACTGAAATTCTCTGCTTGCTTTTTGAATTTGGGTTATCTCAGTGCATATGTGATTTTTCCCCTTTTATGTCATTATCGTGTAACAATTTTTCAAACACTGGGCAAACAGTTCTACCCTGTAACAAGGAATTCTGTTATTACTCAGGGAGCAAGGCCCAGGGCGAGTCCAGGGCAGCCTCTCCCACACTGTCCCCAACCGCATCAGCTCCTTCCACCCCAAGTCCTCGTGCCTCCAGGACGCACGAAGCGGGCAGCTCCCCATCTCCTCCCTCAGCATATTCCCCAAGACCACAGTCTTGACCCTCCCTGTTACACATCCTGGGGCAGCCAGCTTTGCTGCTTGAACTTTATACTTTCTTTTTCATAATAGGCACAATAAGTAAAAAAATAAATCAAAAGTCCACGTTTGTCTGTGTGTACTTTAATTTCATGAAATCTAACCAAGGTAAGAAACATCATGACAACTGAGCTATCAAATTCTGCATGGTGGTAATAATGGTCAATACCCCATTTCTAAGGCTTTCCCTGGCTATGGTGCTTTCTTTGGAGCACTGGTTCCAAGAGGAGCCACTGCCAAATGAAGGTGCTCAGGGTCCTTCTCTTTCGAAGTCTACAGACTCAGACTCATTGGTTTGGGACGTTCTGATGGTGACAGTGTGACACCCATCATGCCTTGCACCGTGTGTGCTCAGATTATACCAGTGTCTCACAAGCACTGAATCCTGATCCTCACATTAACCCCGTGAGAACTGCTTCAGCACCAGGAGGTCATTCTGTGGAGGGTGAAGCACACAGACCATGACTCCCAAGGGTCTGGGATTGAACCCTGGATCTGTGCTAGCACCTGTGTGACCTCAGGCAGTGATCTGAGCTCTCTGTGTCATCATTTCCTCATCTGTGTAATGAATTCACGGTGCCCTGTGCTCCGTTTACCTGTAAAGTGGGATTGAGACTAGTGATCTCATGCTGTGCTGTGCTTAGTCGCTCAGTCATGTCTGACTCTTTGTGACCCCAAAGGGTAAATGAATAAATGAGTTAACGATGCTTAATCCATGCAAGTTCTCAATAACATTAGCATCTACCGGTGGTAGCTCTATTGCAGAAATCATGGATTTCACACATACACAAATGCACTGATATTCATTTCAAAACTTACTTCCCCACAAAGAGATTAGATGCAGGTGGAATAGGGACTCAGTTTCTACTTTCGTCAGGAATCCCATTAATCATCTAAGAGTGCTTGGAAGAAGGAACAGTTAAGAGTCCACAGTTTATAGGTTGGAGAGGTTAATTTGTCTGTTCATGGTCTTTATTTTGTAAGAGTCATTCAGGTTTTTCTGAACTCAGAGCCCATGTTTTGTTACCTAGTATCATGTGGCTTTCCATGGACTCACTTTCTATTGGGGAGAAAAACCAAACAAACAAAACGAAACAGAAAAAAACTGCTTCCTTACTAAAGCCTTCCTCCAGGGATTCATTGAGGATTGTCTTAAGGACATGTGGGTGCATCTGTCTTCTCCTCATGTATATACTCTGGTATCACCATAGCTGCCCTCTTGATTGTCAACATGGTGGAAATTCTGCCTTATTCTCTGTGTGTAGATGTACAACTTCTTTTAAGGTGAAAAATTTGTTCATGTCTTTCAACCATTTTTTTTCTATTGAGTAATAATACTAACAAACAGAACACTCCTTATATGTATTTCTGTGTATTTCTATAAACAGAGACATAAAACAAGAAGTTCAATTCATGGTAAAAGGAAGAAGAAATAAGTGAGTGTATATTTTCTATTTTCTCTAATGAATCCTTTTAAAAGAAAAATGTTAATGTATTAGAATAAAACACTGTTTCAGTTAAAACCAAGGAGGCTTTTTGTTTCTTTGTTTATAATCAGCTTCAGTGTGTGTGAAACAAGTTCTTAGAACACTAAACGGAAGTTCCCCATTTGAAAGCAAAAAAGACCAACCATATACAAGACAGAGGAAATCCAGTTTAGATAGGCTCCACTCCTTGCTTCTCATTAATTTGATCAGACCTCTTTAAACAAAATAAGTCACTCTCATCTTAAAGATATGGAAATATTTCCTTACTGGGAGAAATAATGTAGTAAGTAAAGAAGTCAAGGAGTTCCCAGGTCATTCAGTAGTAAAGAAGATAGATTAGTTACTCAGTCATGTCTGACTTTGACTCCATGGACTATGGATTGCCAGCTTCCTCTGTCCATGGGATTTCCCAGACAAGAATACTAGGGTGAGATGCCATTTCCTTCTCCAGAGGATCTTCCCAACTTAGGGATGAAAACTGTATCTCCTGCATTGCAAGCAGATTCTGTACCAACTGAGCCACCAGGGAAGCTCTAGCAGTAAAGAATTCACCTGCCAATGGACAGAGGAGCCTGTTGGGCTACAGTCCATAGGGTGGATATAAGTCAGACACAACTTAGGGACTGAACAAGAACAACAACAGAAGCCAAGAGAGGAAACTTGCTTTGGCTATTGTACACACTGCTGCGGTGAACTTTGGGGTACATCAGTTCACTTCAGTTCAGTCGCTTAGTCGTGTCCGACTCTTTGTGACCCCACGAATTGCAGCACACCAGGCCTCCCTGTGCATCACCAACTCCCAGAGTTCACTGAAACTCACGTCCATTGCGTCAATGATGCCATCCAGCCGTCTCATCCTCTGTCATCCCCTTTTCCTCCTGCCCACAATCCCTCCCAGCATCAGAGTCTTTTCCAATGAGTCAGGTCTTTCCATGAGGTGGCCAAAGTACTGGAGTTTCAGCTTTAGCATCATTCCTTCCAAAGAAATCCCAGGGCTGATCTCCTTCAGAATGGACTGGTTGGATCTCCTTGCAGTCCAAGGGCCTCTCAAGAGTCTTCTCCAACACTACAGTTCAAAAGCATCAATTCTTTGGCGCTCAGCTTTCTTCACAGTCCAACTCTCACATCCATACATGACCACAGGAAAAACCATAGCCTTGACTAGACGGACCTTAGTTGGCAAAGTAATGTCTCTGCTTTTCAATATGCTATCTAGGTTGGTCATAACTTTTCTTCCAAGGATTAAGTGTCTTTTAGTTTCATGGCTGCAGTCACCATCTCTGCAGTGATTTTGGAGCCTCCCCCAAAAATAAAGTCTGACACCATTTCCACTCTTTCTCCATCTATTTCCCATGAAGTGATGATGATCTTTGTTTTCTGAATGTTGAGCTTTAAGCCAACTTTTTCACTCTCCTCTTTCACTCTCAAGAGGCTTTTTAGTTCCTCTTCACTTACATATGTTTCCTCAAATATGGTTTTCTCCAGATACAAGCCCATGAGTGGGATTGTTGGATCATGTGTGGCACGCTCGGTTGCTCAGTCATGTCCAAGTCTTTGTGAACCCATGGACCATAGCCCAACCTGTTCCTCTGTCCATGGGATTTTCCAGGCAAGAACCCTGGAGTGCTTTGCCATTTTCTTCTCCAGGGGATCTTCCTGATCCAGGATCATATGGTAGTTCTATTGCAACATGGATGGATTTAGAGATTATCATACTAAGTGAGGTAAATCAAAGAGAGAAAGACAAATATCCTATGGTATCACTTATATGTGGAATGTAAAATAATGATACAAGTAAACTTATATTAAAAAAAGAAACAGACTCACAGACTTAGAAAACAAGTATATAGCTACCAAAGAGGAGAGAAAGATGGGGGGAGGGTAAGTTAGGAGTTTAGAATTAACACATACAAATTACTACATATAAAATAGATGATCAACAAGGACCTACTGTATAGCACAGGAAACTCTTCAATTTTGTATGATAACCTACATGAGAAAAGGATTTGAAAAAGAATGAATATATGTATTATTATAGCTGACTTACTTTGCTGTACACCTGAAACTAACACAACACTATAAATTGACTATACTCTGTGTGTGTGTTGCTCAGTCGTGTCCAACTCTTTGCAACCCCATAGACTGCAGCCCCACCAGACCCCTCTGTCCTTGGAATTCTCCAGGCAAGAACACTGGGGTGGGTTGCCATTTCCTTCTCCAAAAGCTACTATAGAAAGAAAGAAGGTGAAGTTGCTCAATCATGTCTGACTCTTTGCAACCCCATGGACTGTAGCTTACCAGGCTCCCCCATCCATGGAATTTTCCAGGCAAGACTACTGGGGTAGGTTGCTATTTCCTACTCTGCTGCTGCTGCTAAGTTGCTTCAGTCATGTCTGACTCTGTGTGACCCCATAGACGGCAGCCCACCAGTCCCTGCCGTCCCTGGGATTCTCCAGGCAAGAATACTGGAGTGGGTCGTCATTTCCTTTTCCAATGCATGAAAGTGAAAAGTGAAACTGAAGTCGCTCAGTCATGTCCGACTCTTCACGACCCCATGGACTGCAGCCTACCATGCTCCTCCATCCATGGGATTTTCCAGGCAAGAGTACTGGAGTGGGTTGCCATTGCCTTCTCCTGACTATAATATGAACTAAAAATTAAATTTAAAAAATGGAAGCAATAACATTTTAAAAAGAGGCTAAACCTACGTATCTCTGAAAATTTTGTGTAGCTGATTTCCCTGCCAGGGCCCTGCTGGGCAGTGTCTCCTGTGGTTTCCAACTTCTCAGCAACTTCCTGCCCCAGCTACCTGGGCTGCCCTGGCCTGAAAGGTGCAGAAAGGGGAGGGCATTGGGGATGGCAGCGGCAGCAGGAGTCACTGGTGTGGCTGGTATGGTATCATTTTCTCAGGCTTCTTTGCTCATTTGCTCAAAACCACATTTTGGTTGATCTGTGGAAAATGTTTAAAGGCAAACAGACCCTACCAGTTGGGACTGTGCAACAGCTAGCTGGAGTGTCACAAAGAAATGAGAACAGTTAAACCACAGCCAGCTTTGCTCACTTTCAAAGGTCACAGTTAATGGAAGAAAAAAGTCCTCTACATAGGCAAGTGATTGTTAGCAAACAAACTCCAGGCTGTGGCTCAGGTTCCCCATTATTTCTGTATGCATTTCCTCCACTTTATCAACGTAAGAATCTGTCTGCAGTGTAGGAGACCTGGATTTGATCACTGGGTTGAGAAGATCCCCTGGAGAAAGATATGACAACCCACTCCAGTGTTCTTGCCTAGAGAATCCCATGGACAGAAGAGCCTGGCAGGCTACAGTCCATAAGGTCGCAAAAGAGTTGGACACGGCTTAGTGACTAAACCACCAAATACATCCTATGTGAGCTTGGAATCTTAACCCCAGGGCGTTCAGATGCTGAACATCATCCATACAGTGTGTCCATCCACAACAGTCCATCCACATCATCTACACAGTGTGTCCTTCCACACTCAGGACCCTGTTCTGGAGGAAGGAGCAGACAGGACTCCTTGCAGCACTAAGATCATCCCTGATGTTTCACCAGCCACCTGGGCTCTTCCATGATCTGTCACTCACTGAGGCTGCTACTTCTTGGTCTCATTTTCCCAGTGTAGATGGCGTGACACAAAACCCCATCCCTGAACCCAGTGACATGGACAGACCACAGGTGTGGGCAACAGCAATCTGCTTTGTTCCTCAAAGACAGTAGTAAGGAGGCTCTGGTTCACCTGTGCAATTAGGTGTCCTATATGGAATCACCTAAGTCCCGAGGAGCCTGGTGGGCTACAGTCCATGGGGTCACAAAGAGCTGGACACAACTGAGAGACTCCACTTTCTTTCTTTCTAGGTCCCCCTAAAGGGACAAAATTACTTCAGAGTCAACCTGAGCAAGGCTTACTAGAGGACAGTAAGTCAAATGACAGTGTTATGTGTGAATGAGCAGAGGGCTGCTCAGCAAAGTCAGTGTGAAGAGAAGATATCCCTCTTCCCTCCCTTCCCCCATCCAGCAGGTCCAGGATGGGGGTCCAGGACCCGGACTCCATCCATCCGGTCCCAGAGGGAAGCAGGGCTCCACTGCTGAGGTCACAGCTTCAACTCTGACAGTCTGACCTCAGGGCATATTCAAGTCACATCTTTCATTTCTCTTGGTCTCTGCCCTGAGCCAACATGTGGGGGCCCTTGCCCTCCTAGGAGGACTGGCCGCATCAACTGATGCTGCCCGTGTGTCAGGGGTGGAGTCCCTTCTCAGGTTGAAGTCACACCCTGATGTCCAGCTCAGGCCCCATCAGTCATCATGCTGTAGATGTGGGTTCACTCCTGACACAGGATGTTCTCATTGTGATGACACCACTGAATTCCTGAGGTTTTAGTTCAAGGCCAGACCCTGGCACTTCCCCTCCCCCATCTCCATGCAAAAAGCTCTCCCTGGTGAGGCCCCAGGCTCCCAGAGAGCCTCCAGAGGCATATCGGTCCTGTGGCACATTCTTAGACCAAGCTCAGATAGAGTTGATTAGATCCGCACAAATGGCCAGTTTCTACCCAAACCAGCACCGTTACCACTATACACAATCGGGTATTTCTTGAATAAAACGATGAGTAATGGAAAAATCTAATAGGCATGCTGACTTCTCATGAAGCATTCAGTTGAAAACGTTTATATTAAAAAAAAACCCCTCACAATATAATTGAGTTCATTCCAATTCAAACCAGTTAAACACAGGGGAAAAGGATGGCAAAAGATTTCATAGAGTAGGTTCAAACTAAGGGGACTCAAGACTATTTCAGAAGATATGTCTAAGAGATACCATTTCATGATATATAATATAAAATGTCTGGCACTTTTTATATGTATTGAGCCATTTTGTCTTCCTGTTGTGATTCCAACACTTTAGGCCAAATACATAATGCCAAAGAAAAAAATTAATCATTTTGATATGTTCAGTTTTAATACTTTTTATAATTATACAAATACAATTATACAATTGTACAATTGGCTTTGAGAAACAAAGCAGCAACATTACCACTATACACAATTGAGTGTTTCTTGAATAAAACAGTGAATTATCAAAAAATAAAAATAAAAACTCATAGACATGCTGCCTTCCCATGAAATATTATGTTGAATATTCCTGTTTGAAAAGAAAACAGCTTGCAGTATTGCTGAGTTCATTTTAATTCAAACTAGCCATACATAAGGGGAAATGATGGCAATGTTTCAGAGTACAGTTTCAAAGAAGAGTATTCAAACTATTTTAAATTATACTTCTAAGAGAAAGATACTGTTTCTGATGACCTCTTATATGTATTCATATCCCTTTTGTTACTCTTTTGTAATTCTAACACTTTAGGCCTGATATATAATTCAAAGCAAGGAAAATGAAACTATTTTTATACATAGAAATTTGTTACTTTTAAAAATTGTACACAGAACACATGTGCATGAATTAAAAGACACAAGAGAAACGTAAGGTCATAAAGAAGAAATACAGAGATCTAAAACATGAAAAAAAAATTCCATTCTGCAAATCAAAATAAAAAGAGATTTTTCTTACAAAAAGATGCTATTCCAATTTATTAAGAGTTCTTCTGATTAGGAACACAGCCCAAGATTTTCTGCAACTATTACTTAAAAAGTCAGACTCAGTCTCACTGAGTACAGGATGGATCATATTATCTTACCAGCCACAGGCAGATGACTAAATGTATGTGGATATGGTACCATGATGGTGAGGGGATACAGTCAATAAATTGTTTACTAGCCATTTAATAACCACAGCAGAGGGTATCACCATTTCAATGTTCAGTTGGGAGACCCCCATCTCCTTGTGACTTTCAGTGAAGGTTTCTTCCTGCTTCAGAAAAGAATACAAAACTATTTGAGATGTAGTGTAAAAAGGCAGTGTTACATTTTGCCCTATGTGTTTATAAAGATGTCTATATACTGAACATTGACTGTGTTTTAGACACTTAAAGAACCATGTGGAAGGCCACAGAAGGATATATTTTAAAGCTTTTTAGAAAAGGATCTATTGTTCACACGCCCGCATTTTTATGTCAGAACTCTTGTAGAAAGTTGGGCCAAAGCGTGTTGGACACCATCCATGTGATACATGGCTTCCAACCACTGCTGCTTGTTTTGATTCCCATTGTTATTTTTCTATGTAGATGTCACTTCAGTTATCACTTTCTTTTCACTTGTGGTTCAGACAGTAAGGAATCTGCCTGCAATGCAGGAGATCCGGGTTTGATCCCTGAGTTGGGAAGATTCCCTGGAGAAGGGAATGGCAACCCACCCCAGTATCCTTTGCCTGGAGAATCCCATGGACAGAGGAGCCTGGCTGGCTACAATCCATGGGGTCACAAAGAGTTGGAAATGACTGAGAGACTCACACTTTCACTTCTTCCCATTTAACCTTTACCATGGCTGAGCTAGACATCTCTGGATGGTATAAATGATAGCTCTGGAATATTCTTTCAGGAAGTATTCTATTTAGCTTTATATTTGACCAACACCTCACCAGCTCAGCACAACCCAAGAGCCTTCATTGTGGGACTGTGAGGCTTGCATTTTGATTACAGCTGAGCATGTCTGAATTCCAGTGCTGGAACCAGGTCTGCTGTGCTGCTGAAGGACCCACAGCTTCCCTGCCCAAGCCAAGTCCCCTTTCCTCACCACACCCTCCGTCCCCTTCTCTTGGTCTTCATAGTAGAATTAGCCTGAAATATTAGCGTCACTATACAAACCCAGGAGGCCCTGGCCATAATTAGCAAAACTGGAAAGGCACCCACATTTCTGTTGGAAGTCACGACTACCTTTATTCTAGAAGCTTCATTTCTGGCGGATTCCTCAGCTGATCCTTCCCTGTGCCCTGGCTTCAACATTCCTGAGGATACGGTGCTGGAGCAGGAGGACTCATTGTGTTGGAGGATGGCTTCCAAGATTTTAGAAAAGGTTCAGAAATACAGTGTGAAGTAGTCAAGGAGTATGGATTGGGGATATACAGTATCATTGCAGGGGGCAAAGTCATCTTTGGGGAAGGAGAACAGGAGAGCAGTCAGCATCACCATGTGCTTCATCCAGTGCAGCTGTGTGGCTGCAGGAGCAGCAGAGCTGGATTTGTGTGTCCAACTGTTTGCAACCCTATGACCTGGCCTGTAGCCCACCAGGCTCCTCTGTCCATGGGATTCTCCTGGCAAGAACAGTGGGGTGAGTTCCCATTTATCCCTCCAGGGTACCTTCTGGACCCAGGGAGTGAACCCATGTCTCTCATGTCTCCTGCACTGGCAGGCAGGTTCTTTACCACTAGGGCCACCTGGGAAGCCTCAGAGTTGGATTTAACTTGGCCGTGTGTGGATAATCACAGCAATACCTCCTCCCTGATCATCCCTTCCCACTCCTCATCTCCTCACAGAAATCTCAGCTATCTCCTTGCTAACAGAGAGGAATATTGTTCAGAGATCCCGGTGATTCTATCTCAGCTTTCAATATTTCTCCCAATGACATCTTGCAAAAGTTTTGTTGTCATTCACCTTTTCTCTTCACATCCCACAATTCTTATGGGTTTTTCCCCCTGTTTCAGTATCATGCAATATAATTGTATCTTGACTAACCAATTTTCCAAAAGGGATGAAGACAACTGGGGGAGAAGTATAGTTAAGACTCTAAAAGTATGCCAATAACATTACATATCATTTATTAAGCACTTGGCATGTCCTAGGCGTTTTACCTACACTTCCAATTCTTTCAACAAATCCTTCATTTTAAAGGAATGGAAACTTGGAAAGTAAAATGAATCACCCAGCTGATCAATGCGTGAGTTAGATCCGAACCCTGGCCTGCCTGCTCCATGGTGCTGACTCTGGCCACTCCACTCTAACCTTCATTTGCCAAGGCAAAATTAAGCTTGTATTGCTCCCGTTCCATCCACACATATTCAAATGTTACTGAGTGGGGCTTGCCTGCTTACATATCTTTAATTCAAGGTGTTGTTTCTAACTTCTCTTTTCAGACGCCAGAGACAAAAATTCTAGTTTTCACATTCTGAACCGAACTCATTCCTAAACACTGAACTTTTACTACTGTCCTCTTCCCCAGTTTTAAATCTCTGGATACATTTGGCTGTGTTTACAATACCTTGGCAATGTTGACATTTGGGGCCAGGTAACATTTGTCTTGTTGGCACCTGTCCTGTGCATAATAGGCTATTTGGCAGCAACTCTGAGCACTGGATGCCAGTAGCATCCTCTCCCTAACTGATGACCAAACATGTCTCCAGATGTTGCCAAAGGTGCTATGGAAGTCAAAACTGTCCCCGGTGGAGAACCACCAGATTAGAAGTAAGTGAAGTTGTTCAGTTTTGTGCAATTCTTTGCAATCCATGGCCTGTGGCCTACCAGGCTCCTCTGTCTGTGGGATTTTCCAGGCAAGAGTTTTGGAATGGGTTGCCATTTCCTTCTCCAGGGGGTCTTCCCAACCTGGGGATTGAACTCAGGTCTCCCACAGTGGAGGCAGACACTTTACCTGCTGAGCCACCAGGGAAGCCTAATTAGAAGTAAAGATTACATAAAAAATAGTAAATTCATTTTCCTTTTAAAAAATATTAAAAATTTTATATTGCCACTTTGTCCATAACAATTACAGGTAAGTTTCCTTTGTACTTTTTGGCTTTACAATAGGTTTTTTTTTTTTTTTAATAAAAAGATGAACTCTTCTCAGATTTTACCTTCTTTATAATTTTATAATAACTCCTTGCCTCAACATCTTCTTCCAATGCTGAATTATTTGTGATAGTCCTTATGTTCTCATTACTTTGAAAAAAATGATAGTATTTATCACATTTTATCATAATGCTTTAAAAAATTCATACATTGAGAATGGAGACAATATAATATTCATTTCTGCACCGCCAGCATTTACAAAAGTTCTGAGTATGTGCTTAACTTGTGCTTTTAAATCACATTGCAAGGCTTTCCACTTGGTGGCTCTTTTGATTGCTGTGCCTACAGAATGTCTGGGCTTCCTTGCTAGCTGCTACTAAAGAATCCACCTGCAATGCATGAGATCTCGATTTGATTCCTCGATTCAGAAAGATCTGCTGGAGAAGGGGTAGGCTACCCACTCCAGTATTCACGCCTGGTGGCTCAGACACTAAAGAATCTGCCTGCAATGCAGGAGACCTGGGATGGATCCCTAGGTTGGGACGATCCCCTGGAGGAGGACATGATAACCCACTCCATTATTCTTGCCTGGAGAATCCTTATGGACAAAGGAACCTGGCAGACTACAGTCCAAAAGAGTTGGACACAACTGAGAGACTAAGCCAAAAGCTATCAGAGTTTTGCCAAGAGAACGCACTGGTCATAGCAAACATCCTCTTCCAACAACACAAGAGAAGATTCTACACATGGACATCACTAGATGGTCAATACAGAAATCAGATTGATTATATTCTTTGTGGCCAAAGATGGAGAAGCACTATACAGTCAGCAAAAAAAAAGACCAGGAGATGACTGGGGCTCAGATCATGAACTCCTTATTGCCAAATTCAGACTTAAATTGAAGAAAGTAGGGAAAATCATTCAGGTATGACCTAAATAAAACCCCTTATGATTATACAGTGGAAGCGATGAACAGATTCAAGGGATTAGATATGATAGAGTGCCTGAACAACTATGGACAGAGATTCGTGACATTGTACAGGAGGCAGTGATCAAGACCATCCTCAAGAAAAAGAAATGAAAAAGGGCAAAATGGTTGCCTGAGGAGGCCTTACGAATAGCTGAGAAAATATGAGAAGCTAAAGGCAAAGGAGAAAAGGAAAGATATATCCATTTGAACGAAAAGTTCTAAAGAATAGCAAGGAAAAATAAAAAGCCTTCCTCAGTGATCAATGCAAAGAAATAGAGGAAAACAATAGACTGTGAAAGACTAGGTATCTCTTCAAGAAAATTAGACATACCAAGGGAACATTTCATGCAAAATGGGCACAACAAAGGACAGAAACAGTATAAATCTAACAGAAGCAGAAGATATTAAGAGGTGGCAAGAATACACAAAAGAACTATACAAAAAAGATCTTCATGATCCAGATAACCACGATGGTGTGATCACTCACCTAGAGTCAGACACGCTGGACTGCAAAGTCAAGTGGGCCTTAGGAAGCATCACTACAAAAAAAGCTAGTGGAGGTGATGGAATTCCAGTTGAGTTATTTCAAATCCTAAAAGATGATGATGTGAAAGTGCTGCACTCAATATGCCAGCAAATTTAGAAAACTTAGCAGTGGCCAAGGATTCCAATCCCAAAGAAGGGTAATGCCAAAGAATGTTCAAACTACCGCACAATTGCACTCATCTCACATGCTAGGAAAGTAATGCTCAAAATTTTCCAAGCCAGGCTTCAACAGTATGTGAACCATGAACTTTCAGATGTACAAACTGGATTTTAAAAAGCCAGAGGTACCAGAGATCAAACTGCCAACATCTTCTGGATCATCAAAAAAGCAAGAGAGTTCCAGAAGAACATCTATTTCTGCTTTATTGATTATGCCAAAGACTTTGACTGTGTAGATGACAACAAACTGTGGAAAATTCTTCAAGATATGGGAATACCAGACCTCCTGACCTGACTCCTGAGAAATCTGTATGCAGGGCAAGAAGCAACAGTTAGAACCAGACTTGGAACAACAGACTGGTTCCAAATTGGGAAAGGAGTATGTCAAGGCTGTATGTTGTCACCCTGCTTATTTAACTTATATACAGAGTACATCCTGCAAAATGCTGGACTGGAATCCAGATTGCAGGAGAAATATCATACCTCAGCTGTGCAGATGATACTACCCTTATGGCAGAAAGTGAAGAGGAACTGAAGAGTCTCTTGATGAAAGTGAAAGAGGAGAATGAAAAAGCTGACTTGAAGCTCAGCATTCAGAAAACTAAGATCATGGCATTTGGTCCCATCACTTCATGGCAAATAGATGAGGAAACAATGGAAATAGTGACAGACTTTATTTTCTTGGGCTCCAAAATCACTGCAGATCGTGACTGCAGCCATGATATTAAAAGATGCTTGCTCCTTGGAAAAAAAGCTATGACCAACCTAGACAGCATATTAAAAAGCAGAGACATTACTTTGCCAGCAAAGGTCCATCTAGTCAAAGCTATGGTTTTTCCAATAGTCATGTATGGATGTGAGAGTTAGACTATAAAGAAAGCTGAGTGCCATAGAACTGATGCTCTTGAACTGTGGTGTTGGAGAAGACTCTTGAGAATCCCTTGGACTGCAAGGAGGTCTAGCCAGTCCATCCTAAAGGAAATCAGTCCTAAATGTTCACTGGAAGGACTGATGCTGAAGCTGAAAAGGCAATACTTTGGCTACCTGGTGCAAAGAACTGCCTCATTAGGAATGACCCTGATGCTGTGCAAAATTGAAGGCAGGAGGAGAAGGGGATGGCAGAGGATGAGATGGTTGGATGGTGTTACTGACTCGATGGACATGAGTTTCAGCAAGCTCAAGGAGTTGGTGATGGATGGGGAAGCCTGTCATGCTGCAGTCCATGGGGTTGCAGAGAGTCAGACTGGACTGAGTGATTGAACTGAACTGACTGAACTGAGGAACTAAGCACAGCACAGCCCTGAATGCGCCTTATGGCTTGTGATCTTTTATTACAGCCCTGCCATCTAGTGGCCAATTACTCAAACTGTAGGTACAATATCTAGGATGAAACTAAGCTAATATGCCATGTTTTTCAAACATAAAATTTCAAAGTTACATTCAATATCACAAGAAAAAGATACAACTACTTTCATTCATATGCAAATCTATTTTTCAACTCCTGAAATATTCCAACTTTAACTCTGCTTGAGTGGAATTAATTCATATGTATAAGGTTTTTGAAAGTAAAAATGATAGTTGCTTAGTCATGTCCAATAAGGTATTTCACTCCAATATATAGCATTTTTATTTTAAAACAAGGAATATTTAATGTCCACATTGCCCACCTTTTATATTAAATAATGTCCTTTTCCAACCAAGCTCAAGCTTTGCTGTTTTCTTTTTCCTTAGAGACTTCTCTCCCTAACGAGTCTAAGCCATTCGACAAAATGCCTACCAGGACACCAAACTCAGATACATAGCCAGATCTCAGGAAAAGCTCCACAGCTAGGATGATTCATCATCTGATTGGAGACAAAGCTGTTCCACAATCTGGATTGAAATAAGCAGTTTTTACCCTGGAGGAGAGATGGCAACACACTCCAACTTTTAATCACATTACTAGTGTGATTTAAGTACATTACTAGTATGGTTATAGGACTGACTGAATTGATACATCAGTTTTTACCAAGTAGGTTGGAAAATTAATCTAAATATTAAGAACAATAATTTTGAAGGAGCATTTTCATCACTAACTCATTGCCTTCACCAATTATATGTTTTCAAATGTCTCATTCATACATTATTCTCCTGTTATAATTAGAACAATACTGTTAACTAATAATACAGATTGGATGAGGGGACAAGAGAATGGAAAAAGGATGAGAGATAAGGGCTGGCAATTCAGTTTCAACTTTACGATTTAGCATTTCAGAGATCATAAATATATTGTCAATGCATATTTATGAGTTATGAAGTGTATCTGCTTTAGCAGGGAGGCGTAACCAAATGTCTCTAAAATATGCTGAATTGTCTGTCACTTATCTGTTTGCTGAGATCATTAACATGTTTTGAAGCCAAATGTAGCAGATGTATAAATTCTCAGATATTTCTCATTCTTCCTAATAACTCCCAATACATCATTGATTTGCAAGATGAATATTTAATTTTAGTACTACAAACTTACCAGTGGCATGACCCCATTTCTGTATTCTCAGATATTTTAAATATCTGAAGAAATTAAAAATATTATTTAGATCAACTACTCATCACACATGCGCAACGACCGAGGTAATAGAACTAATTGTGGCAGATGATTCTAGAGCTCTCAGCTCCTGACAGACTAGCAGTCCTGAGGCCACACTGCAAATTAATGCCTGAGGCTAGCACACCACTGAGAGTATTACCAGATGTGGGCATGCATGCTAAGTCACTTTAGTTGTGTCTGATTCTGTGCCAGGCTCCTCTGTCCATGGGATTCTACAGGCAAGAACATGGGAGTAGGTTGCCATGCCCTCCTTCAGGGGATCTTCCAATCAAACCCTTGTCTCTTAAGTCTCCTGCACTGACTGTCACGTTCTTTACCACTATCGCCACCTGAGAAGCCCCACGGTGAGCCTCTCACCACTAATCCCATCATCTTCACCTCCTGAGGTATTCAATATTTCACCAATCTGCAGGAGGCCCAGCCTTTCTAACTGGTTCTTTTTCTCACAAATTCTATTTGTATTCTCCACTTACCTCTCTTCTCACACAAACCCTTCCAGTGTCTCCTGTGACCCCAACCCGTGACCAGCTGTTCTCCTTTCTTCAAATGTTCCCTTCATCTCTTTGCTTTACTTAAAATCTACCTGGGTCCTGAGCAAACACCAGGGCCAGGAGTTGAGGTAGGTGTGTTCCTTGCTACTTTCAAATTATCTCACCCTTTCTCTCCTGCAAGTCTCTGTTCTTTTAATGCTAATATCATTGGGATACATATATAGCATTCTTTCTATGTCTTCTCCCACTCTTCTGCTCACCTCCTAGTCACACCTCCTCATTCACTAGTCTTCTGTTCCCAGAAAAGTCTTCTATTCCATTTGGTTTCTGAACTTTATCCTTGGTGATTTCAATAAGTGGACAAACCATCAAAAAGCCCCAGCTTCTCAATTTCTTGATTTCCATAATCCACTCTCATTCACCTTTTGCCCCTTCAGTCACTTGTTTTATGGTGACATGTAGGATATTTACATCTTTTTAAAAATATGAACCTTTTCAAGTAGAAAGATCTAACTTCCTCCTGCATAGCTGTGCAGTTTACTGATACAAGTACTTTCATATAACC
The DNA here is from genome assembly GCA_006408675.1 of Madoqua kirkii. Lineage (NCBI taxonomy): Eukaryota > Metazoa > Chordata > Mammalia > Artiodactyla > Bovidae > Madoqua > Madoqua kirkii. The sequence continues at coordinate 2,096 of SJYC01077578.1, read as the reverse complement.
ACATGGTTCTTCAATGATGTGGAGGAATTTGATCCCTTTATCCTGCCACTTTCTTGTTATACATTAATCCCCTCTCATCACTTTCTGTCTTCTTCAGCACAGATTCTATTATCATCGGCATAGCACTCCTCTGCAAATACTTTCTACTCTCTGTTCCTTCCTTCTCTCAATTAAGCTCATCCTATAAAACCCTAATCCATGTATGAATACATCTTGCTTCAGGGTTTTTGCAACCCAAACAGGAAAAAATTAGTTGTCATAGGAATCACACAGATGACACGTTTTGTTTTAAATCTATAGTCTCAGGCCACAGTTTGAATCTTGAGAGGACCCAGAAATCTTGTTACATTTCTCTAATAAGTCAGTTTTTTTGCTCCCTGGGATGATCATAGTGATGATGGATCCTTTTTCTTCAAACTTCTGCCTGATCTTTTATACCTTTATCTCCCAGCAGGTGTGTCTGTTCATATTTTATTGAGAAGATGGAACAAAGCAAAAAGATGCAAATCAGAAAAGGCTACAGACTATATTATTCTAACTATATGTTCTTATCAAAAGACAAAACTATGGAAACAGTAAAAAGATCAGTGGTTTTCAGGGGTTTGGCTTGAGGAAGGGATGAGCAGGATGAACACAGAGGATTTTCAGGGCAGTGAAACTATTCCATACCATAGTGGTGGATACACATCATTATACATTTTTCCAAGTCCATAGAATATACAACACCCGAAGTGCATGGTGATATAAACTATGGGCTTTGGATGACTATGATGTGTCAATGTAGGCTCATCAACTGTAACAAATGTAACTTTGTTGGGAGATGTGGATAATGGAGGATGTTAGGCATGTGTTGGTGGTAGACGGTATATGGGAAATCTCTGTACTTTCCCTTCAATTTTGCTGTGAACCTAAAACTGCTCTTAAAACAGTCTTAATTTTAACAGTCTGTATTTAAAGGGTGGTTGAAACTGACATTAATTCATAAATAGAAGATTACATTAATTCATAAACATAGAAATTAAAATGAACTAAATCTAGGTATATCAAAACAGATAAATCTCAAAACATAACCTTCAGCAAAAGCAAGCTGCGGAGATTCTGTATATGTGAGTTTTAAAACAAAGTAACATATACTATATGCAGACACACAAGTGTAGAAAAGTATATTAATGTTAAAACAACTTCAGAATAGGAGAAAAGAGAGGGAAAGAATAGGAGTGGTACATTAGCTTGATCTGTTATATTTCTTTTTAAAAAATGCTTCCAGTAAAGATGCCAAAAGAGAGGGTATAAACTGAAAATGTGGGGAATGTTGTAGAAAGGAAAATTAAACAGAGACAGTAGATCCTATAAATCAAGAAAGGAAGGAGGTATATTTTTCAACAAAGGACATAAAACACAGCATCCAACTTTGCAGACAGTGGAATGAGGATTAAGAAGCTCTGCCTATTATCAGTCATAATTTTTGAAGAAAGTTTCAGCAGAATGATGGGGGTACAAGCCAGATGATAGGAGGTGGAGGAGAGAAGTGGCACTGAAGAAGTGGAGGCAGTGAGAGCAAAAGAGGGAAAGAATAGGAGTGGTACATTAGCTTGATCTGTTATATTTCTTTTTAAAAAATGCTTCCAGTAAAGATGCCAAAAGAGAGGGTATAAACTGAAAATGTGGGGAATGTTGTAGAAAGGAAAATTAAACAGAGACAGTAGATCCTATAAATCAAGAAAGGAAGGAGGTATATTTTTCAACAAAGGACATAAAACACAGCATCCAACTTTGCAGACAGTGGAATGAGGATTAAGAAGCTCTGCCTATTATCAGTCATAATTTTTGAAGAAAGTTTCAGCAGAATGATGGGGGTACAAGCCAGATGATAGGAGGTGGAGGAGAGAAGTGGCACTGAAGAAGTGGAGGCAGTGAGAGCAAATTGCTCATTCAAGAAAGTTGGTAATGAGGAAGAAAGGGGTAGAGAAAGATATACAGGAGTTGGAATGAGAAATTTTTGTCTGATGCTTCAGTTTTGGGCCACATGGGTTCTCAACTCAACCATTTTGCAAAACATTAAGTCTTTATATTATCAAAAATAAAGGACAGAAATA
>SJYC01077576.1:0-16439 GCA_006408675.1 Madoqua kirkii | reverse complement strand
CTCAGCCCTCTTCACAGTCCAACTCTCACATCCATACATGACCACAGGAAAAACCATAGCCTTGACTAGACGGACCTTAGTTGGCAAAGTAACGTCTCTGCTTTTGAATCTACTATCTAGGTTGGTCATAACTTTTCTTCCAAGGAGTAAGCGTCTTTTAATTTCATGGCTGCAATCACTATCTACAGTGATTTTGGAGCACAAAAAATAAAGTCTGACACTGTTTCCCCATCTATTTCCCATGAAGTGATGGGACCAGATGCCATGATCTTCGTTTTCTGAATGTTGAGCTTTAAGCCAACTTTTTCACTCTCCTCTTTCACTTTCATCAAGAGGCTTTTTAGCTCCTCTTCACTTTCTGCCATAGGGGTGGTGTCATCTGCATATTTGAGGTTATTGATATTTCTCCCGGCAATCTTGATTCCAGCTTGTGTTTCTTCCAGTCCTTGTTGAAAGGAAGAAGTATTCATGATATCTAGCTTAGTCTGCATTGCCCCAAAGGTAGACCCTGAGGCAAGAATTCAAGTGCAGTTAGTTTATTCGGGGGAAGCCAGTACTGGAATGAGAAGCATTACAAGGAAGGCAGGCAGGCAGTGAAAAGTGCAGTATACGCTGGCTATGACATTGAGTGACTGGAGATAATCCATCTGAAGTATCCCACCTGATTGATGACTGGCATCTACAAACCCTTCTTGACAGTCCCTGACTGAAGACTACTTTCTGGGAGTGTTAATTCCCGAACATTTCCAACCTGCCACATGTACGCAAAAAAAAAAAAAAAAAAAAGAAAGAAAGAAAGAAAAGCCCTTAGAGAAGCACATATCAACAACTCCAAGTGACTGGTGCACACTGAAACAGTTTTGAAAGAATTAAAAATGACTGTTATTATGTACTACCTTTATAGAAGTTGAGCTGAACAGGGCATACAGTTAGCCCAGGTTAAAAGAAAAAAAAAAAAGTGACCAAGACCTCACATTGACAGCACATCCTGAAAAAGACGTGCATGGATTTTCAGAGCTCATGATGGATTAACTTTCCAGCAGTGTTCATGGGATGCATGGTAACATTTTTTTAAAGTGAAAATAAAGTCAGTTGATGGGTTTGATAAGTATGGGTTTTGCCATAAACTTTAAGTTAAATCTGCAATTCCAAGATTTGAAAAAATAAATCTTTTAAAGCACATAAAACACTGCTGCTAAGTCACTTCAGTTGTGTCTGACTCTGTGCAACCCTTGCATGGATTTTCAGAGCTCATGATGGATTAACTTTCCAGCAGTGTTCATGGGATGCATGGTAACATTTTTTTAAAGTGAAAATAAAGTCAGTTGATGGGTTTGATAAGTATGGGTTTTGCCATAAACTTTAAGTTAAATCTGCAATTCCAAGATTTGAAAAAATAAATCTTTTAAAGCACATAAAACACTGCTGCTAAGTCACTTCAGTCGTGTCTGACTCTGTGCAACCCCAGACAGCAGCCCACCAGGCTCCCTCGTCCCTGGGATTCTCCAGGCAAGAACACTGGAGTGGGTTGTACTTCCTTCTCCAATGCATGAAAGTGAAAACTGAAAGTGAAGTCGCTCAGTTATGTCCAACTCTTAGCGACCCCATGGACCGCAGCCTACCAGGCTCCTCCATCCATGGGATTTTCCAAGCAAGAGTACTGGAGTGGGGTGCTAATACCTTCTCCATTGTATAATGGTGGTTTTGGTTTAAATTTTTTAAAAAAGTGTTTGAAGATCACTGTAGCTCACTGCTAACACAACACTTCCAGAAGATTTCTGGATTCAGAATTCCTAGTTGCCAACTTGAAACCAGAAACCAACTTGAGCTGATTCAAGTAGGAAGGGAAGTAACTGATGGATATGCAGGAGCTCACATAATTGTGGGACAGGCTGGAGGACAAGATCCAGAAGTTACATAACCATGTAGCATGTTCCAAACACATAGCAAAGCTGGGTTAGTACCCTGTGGAGAGCACTGCAAAACAATACAGACTTGGGCTTACACATCAAAATACTGCTGGTGTGACCGCATGCCCTGGATGCCACCAGGAACATCAACAGCATGGCTCCTTTATGAACTTGCTCTTGCTGAAGGTGTATGATCACAAGAGGGTGTTCTCCTTAGGTCAGGTAGTCATAAATCTGAGTCTAGGTCTCTCTTGCTACAAGAAACAGAAAAAAAAAAAAAAAAAAAAAAAGTACTGATATAATGAGTTCTATGTCCCACTCAAACTTACAAAGTAGGAAATTCTCAAGAAATAAGAGAGTTCTGCTGTTGAACAGCTGGAAAAAAAAGATAAATACCCCTTATAAGTGGTTGTTTTTCATTTGAATTACTACCTTCTGATTTCCAAAACAACTGTCTGCTTAGAATTTCTTTTAATCCACTGTGCTATGATATGTCTGTGGTTTTTAATTGAGTTTCTGATGCATATGTTAAAAAGCAGATCATTATTTTCTATCATTATTTTTATGCATGGAAAAATTCCATTACAGGAGTTATTATCACATGGGGTAATGACTTGGAAAACATTTCTCCGATTCCAGAGTGACAATTTAACAATAGGAAGAAAGGGAGAGAGGGAGGAGACACCACAGACATTCTTCTGAAGTCTTATATCGAGTTTTGGTTTGTTTGTTATTCATGGTGTGAATTCTTAAATTCAGAAAAATGGGGGGACCATATATATCTCAAAGCTGGCCAAAATGGGCGTTAGGGTCATATCTGAGGCTGACCAGCATAATGAATTAGCTTACTTCCCTGGTAGGAGAATGAGTGTGCCAACTTTGTGGAGGACAATTTGGCAATATGGATATAAATGGTAATATAGATATTTAGAAATCTCATTTGCTGAAATTAGAGAACAGAGGTCTGCAAATTTTCTGTTAAGAGCCAGATACTCATTATTTTGTGGACCATATGGTTTCTGTCACAGCCACCCATTGTCATCCAAAAGCAGTCAGCATACCTAACACATAAACTAACAAGTGTGACTGTATTCCAACAAAACTTTCTCAAAAAATTTGGTCTGTGAGCTGGTTAGAGATGTTTAACATTAACAATACAGAAGAAAACTAATGTACCAGTGGCATTCATTACTGAATAAAATATTTTAAAATTGTTGAATTTGTCTCTTTGTAATAGTCCTCAACAAGAATCTGAAGGAAAACTCACAGTGCCCACATCTGGGCCAGTAACTTCACATGACCTCTTGTTTACATCATGGTCTTTATTTTGTCATTTGATTGGGCACATCCCTGGGACAACAGTGTTAAAATCGCAGTGCTTGACTACTTAGGTTCAAAGACTGGCTTTGTCATTTACTAAGAAAATGACTTTGAAGAGGATAAAATCCAGAATAGAAACCAGCAGAACCATGGACACATTTGTAAGTGAGATGGGGGCTAAGAAGAATACAATTAATTCATCAAGACTTAAGATTTCATTGACGGTTAAACAAATACCACTCCTCCTTGCCCTGGCAGTGGAGCCTAAACCTTGTAACAGCAGTATAATGAGTAAGAAACACATATGAAGTAAATGGCAATCTAGGCTGAAGAAACCAATGCTTACACCTAAAAATTCTGGGGAGAGGTTTAGAATTTAGGACTCTGTGCCTCAGAGAAAGATGGTCATGAGCAATAGTACTTACATTCTTTATAAAGGGTCTAATATGCTCCAATTCTCCTTCTATCTGATAGTACAGTTACTTTTCTCAATGAGTTTCTTTAGTCAAAATCCACAAAGATAATAAATTAAGTGGCTGTGCATCTCCATTAATTTTTCATTGCTTCCATAATAAGTTATCTCAAATTTCATGGCTTCAACAAGAAAACTTTATCACCTTACATACTGTAAGGTCAGAAGTCTGGTATGGGTCTGACTGGACTAAAATCCAAGGTGTTGGCACAATGTTTTCCTTTCTGGAGGCTTTAAAGGAGAATGCATTTCCTGTTCATTTGTTTTTTGGGGGCAGAATCAGGTATGCTTCTCTTCCTGGGACCAAGATACTTGTTTTCTACCTGGCTGAACACTAAGGGCTGTTCTCAGCAAGAAACCAGCACAGGCCTTGGCTCCTGGCTGCCTCCTTCTCCAACTTCAAAGCCACCAGCAGCAGAACCAGATCTCATGTAGGACTCTCAGACCCACTGTCTTGCCTCTCTCTTCCGGTTTTAAGGTTTTAAGTGATTAGAGTTGGGCCCACTCAGATAATTCAGAATATTCTCTGCACCAAACATCCTTAATAGTAACTACATTAGCAAAACCCATTTTTGTCATATAAGGTAATAATCACAGGTTCCAGGACATCCCTGGGTGGGGGCGGGGTTGGGGGGGTGATTTATTCTGCCTACCACAATACATATCTGCTTCTCCGACTCTTCCCAGTGGGACTGATATCTGAAAAATGTTGAGCTGCCTTTGTTTATTCTTGGATATCAATTCCTTCTGATCTTTGAAAAAGTCTACCTTACAAGGGCACACAATGATATATCCATGGACGTGCTGCTGATTATCTATAGACACAGACTCAAATTTTGTCTTGTGAGTAAAAGCTACTTTATTTCTAATTACTACAAAGAGTACTGAACTAGAATCAAGAAGGCCTTCACTGCTGGCTCTGCTATGTGACCCTCAGAGACTCTCTCAGCTTCTTTGGGACTCAGTTTCCTATCCACCAAAAGAGAGACGTGAACTTGGAAATTCCTAGATTTCCTTCTAGCTCTTAAAGTCTAAATCTATGGTTTGGGGAAGGGGTGGGGAAAAGCAGCAGAGGTGGGAGAATAATTATATTTTAGGTAAAAAAAAAATCAAAAAACTACAGCAAAACTTATAAAATAAAAAATTTTCCAGAAAAACATCTTGAAGAAAAACCCAAATGAACTTTTTGACTAACCCAATAGTAAGGTAAAGCTTTGACTTTTTCTTTTATTTTTAACTCCATACATATTTTAATGTAATTTCTGGCATTTGCTTTCCATTAATGACTCAAGGTAACTTGGTTTTGTCAAGACAGTTTACATACTTCATGCTACCACTCCATTTCCAAGAGCTTTCCCTTGTGGCTCAGAGGGTAAAGAATCTGCCTACAATGTGGGAGACCCAGGTTCAATCCCTGGGTTGGGAAGATCCCCTGGAGAAGGGAATGGCAACCCACTCCAGTATTCTTGCCTAGAGAATTCCATGTACAGAGGAACCTGGCAGGCTACAGTCCATGGGTCCCAAAGAGTTGGACATGACTCAGCAACTACACTTTCTTTCTTTCACCACTCCATTTTTCTTTCTATACTTTCTCACATTATTCATACCACATAGGCTAACCTCAGTATATCAATAAATTAGCTTTGATCTCTCTCACAATGTCTGCAACAAATCTATATCAATCTATGCTTTCAGTGTGGATTATACCATCAGAAGCAAGTTTAGGTTGAAGTAATTTCTGCCATCAACATCATTTTCCAAGTCCATCATGCTAAAATCACAGTGAAAAGACAGGATAATTTTATTTGTACTGCAATCCAAGCTGCTAAAGACAGTTATCTTTAAAAGACAAGCAAAAATTACAAAAAGGTAAGCACTCAGCTTAAAAGAATGTTCCTTAATCTGCTTTGCAATAGTGATTACACAAAAATAGTAATTTACACATGCAAACAGACAAAGGATATTAAAAAGGCGCAAGTCTGGGTGCTCCATTTGGATTAGCTGCATTCTTGCTATTTAAATCAAGTTGCCCCAAATTGTATGAATCAAGCACCTTCTCAGGCCAAAGTCGAGGAGGCATAGGACCAACCTGCCTGGTAGCTGAGTGGTAAAGAATCTGCCTGTAATATAGAAGATGTAGGTTTGATCCCTGGGTTGGGAAGATCCTCTGGGGAAGGAAATGGCAACCCATTCCAGTATTTTTGCTTGGAAAATTCCATGGACAGAGGAGCGTGGCAGGCTATGGTCCAAAGAGTCAGACATGACTAAAGCGACTGAGCACACAGCCCCAGCCACAGGAGATAAGTAAAATAAGGGCAGGTTAACCAAAGTCAAAGACCAGATATGCAGTGGAATAGTAGTAGTCTGCTGTGTTGGAACACTGTTTTGTGTAGTATTAATCAGCTCATATGTGATTGCTAAATAGGGGAGTAATGTTAGAATAGTGCAGAAAGCAGGCTGGTATGCAGGTAATTTTTCTCAGCACTTTAATGTCCTATGCTACCAAGAACCAACAGCTAAAAGTCACATGGCTGACTGATAGATTTCTCCTGGCCTGGAAGAATATGGTACCCAAATGACACCTTTTCACTCTGTGGCATCCTGCTGTCCGCTATGCTTAGCTCAGCCATGTACTGCACATTGATAATGTTTATTTTGCATTCCTTCTAGATCTGCACAAAAGCAACAACAGACAACAGGTCAGAGCCATCTGTCTCTGGCATCTCTAATTTTGTGCAAAGTCTGCAACTTTTGAGGGTGATGCTCTTCTGCCCTTGCTTCCATCAATTAGCAGTGTCTGTCTTCCATAAACTGTCATTTGTCAAGACACCTCCAATTTTTTTTAAAGGTACAGCATACTATAGCATCTCATTGCATGCATGCTCAGTTGCTTTAGTCGTGTCCGACTCTTTGCAACCCAACTGACCATAGACTGCCAGGCTCCTCTGTCCATGGGATTCTCCTGGCAAGAACACTGGAGTGTGTTGCCATGCTCTCCTCCACAGGATCTTCCCAACCCAGGGATCGAACTTGCTGTCTCTTGCATCTCCTGCATTGGCAGGTGGGTTCTTTACCACTAGCGCCACCTGGGAAGCCCTAGCATTTCTTTACTTGTGTGTTCTTTTCATTTGGACTGTTACGGTCTCTGTTAATGCTGTCCACTGGTTCTCAAACTTCACTCCCTGTTACCATCACTTGTGGACCTTTTAGAATCCTGATGCCTAGGCTCTCCCCTCATACCATTTAATTTAGAATGTCTCGGAGTGGGAGCCAGGGCATTAGTAGTTTTTAGATATTCTCCATGTGTTTTCAATGAGCAGCAAAGTTTGAGAACCATTGCTCTAGTTCATTTGTTTAAGGTTCGAGTGGTCTTTCCCCGACCCATTTTTTCCTTAAGGTCTGTTATTTTAAGTGAGCTTTTTTCTTTCTTGAAGGTGAGGATTTTCAGGAATGTACTTCATACTGTAGCCAAAATGTTTTACCTTTTCAAATTTCCAAAATATAAAGAATGCATAAAAATATATTTAAGTATTTCATTAATATGCATTATTGAAGATCCTTTGGAGAAGGAAATGGCAACCCACTCTAGTATTCTTGCCTGGAAAACCCCATGAAGAGAGGAGCCTGAGAGTCTATAGTCCATGGGGTTGCAGAGTTGGACACAACTTAGCGACTAAACAACAACAAACAATAATCTATAAATGCCACAGTGGGCCTCTTGAGATGCACTGGCTCTCCAGATCTTTAGGATCAAGTACATGCCACAGCTGGTGCACCTGGTATGTTCGGTGACCTCACCACTGGCTGGTGAAGTGTGTGTCACACCTACACAATTCTACAACTTGGTCCCCCTCTACTTTATTTACAAGCAGCCCTGTCTTTTCCTGGGTCTCCCTACTCTTGCCATTCTTCCAATTCATCAACACTATCATTATGCTGCTCTTGATTTGCTGGCTGCCTCTCCACCTGTCTTAACCATTATCTTTGAATCACATGTTTTCGGCCTTTCTACTCCTGCTGCTACAAATCAGAAACTCACATCTGGAGTCTTGCTAGTCTTTAATCCTCACTTTCTACCTCTGCTAAATAATGAAAGTCAGGTTAATTTTCCTAAAGTGCATCTGTACTTTTCCTCAAGCTGCAACTTAAGTCTTGGCTTTTTCATAAAATGGTCCAAGATTCTAACACATATCCACCTTCTTCTTCCTGAATCAATTAAAATGCATATTGCTCAATTTGTCCAATCAGAAAAAAAGAGACAGCGAGCACAATATTTTAGTAGTACAAGCCCTGGCACTGAGAAAAAGGTTACCTGTGATATAATCTATGTTATGAGCAATAAGAACTGACATTAATAGAGTGCTTATTACATCCCAGGTTTTACAAGAATTACTTTTAGTCCTCCAACAATTTGATAAAGTAAGTACCATCATTTCTCCATTTTACAGATAAGAAAACTGAGGTAAGAAGGTTAAGTAATCCACTCAGAGCCTCACTGGATCCAAATCCAAACAGGCGAGCTCCTGAGATAGTGTTCTTAATCAAAACCCTATACTGCTTCTCAAGTAGCAAGTTAGTTAAATTTAATTCTTCCCAAATCTTAAAAAATGGCATAAAAAATGTCTGCTTTAATACCTAAAAGGAAAAAACCCATAATATATAAAAAACACTTTGTAATTTACACTATTAAATGAACTAATGTTTTCACATCAATTATCTTTCTTTATAACTTGGGATATTTATTATTTTTCTATATACTAATTATTTCATGCTTATAATTAAAGCTCTGTACCTATTCAGGAATTTCTTTGTAAGGGGAAATCAGGGTTTATTTATGTCCTTTTCTGCCTTGGAAAATCCTAGAAAGATCTATTTAATATACATTGCTAATTGGTTGGCACTTTTGGAACTTGTAGGAATACAAATTGATATAAATAAAAGCTACATCATATTAAATTAAAAGTAATATTTTAATTTCATATTATTGTAATTTTTTCCTATGAACCATTCAAATTCAGTTTCCTGAGAATCTACCAATGGTCTGATTCTTTGGGTTAATGAAAGAGAACAGGATACAAGGGAAATGAGTTATGTTCTGCCTCTCAAGGGAATTAACCAGAGAGAGACTGATTTTATATACTTTGGTTTCTACTAATGGAAAGTAACTTCAGGAAAGTCAGATATCTAGCAAACCCCTTTCTTCCCTTTCCCATTTATTTTCTTCCCTATTCTTGATAAATCTTGATTGCAGTTCTAGATACATGTAGTTGAATTACTAGTGAGAGACAGATTCATGAATGGGTTGAGAGAGACAAAATATTGAGCCAATCTTAACTGAACTAAATATATTACAAAAATCTTTCTGCTCAAAGTTTGAATTCAGAACTAATGGACTAAAATGAATGCTTTTAGTAAAATAAAAAGCATTCCAGCACACTTTGATGTTTTAACAGTGACAGAGTTTCACTCAAAAGAGTAGCACTTTGAGATATTTTATTTTATTTAAGTTCAAAATTTCATTGTGCCCCTTGGTAAAGAAATCACCTACCAATATAGGAGATGTAAAAGACATTGGTTTGAACCCTGGAAGATCCCTTGGAGAAGGGCATGGCAACACACTCCAGTATCCTTGCCTGGAGAATCCCATGGACAGGGATTTGGATACAACTTGGCAACTAAACTTGTAGTTTAGGTATGCAGTTTATGATGAAATTAGTTCTGTAAGTTACTACACAATGTTAATAAATATTGTCACATATAAATACACTCTAAGAGATGAAACACTTCATGGGTTATCCATTTTAAATACTTAGTATAATTTGCTGCTGTTGTTCAGTTGGCTCAGTCCTGTACGACCCCATGGACTGCAGCATGCCAGGCTTCCCTGGCCTTCACTATCTTCAGGAGTTTGCTCAAACTTAGCACAATAGTTAAAACTCCTTACTAATGATACCACATTTATCACTAGATAGTACTTTGGTTTTCTTTTAGTTCAGTATCTAACATCTGCACATCATGATTGCTTCACTTTTCTTTTAATTTACGGAAGATATTGCTCTTGCATTTACCACCACCAACACCATCCCCCCAAACAAACAAAAAACTGGGACATGCACCACCTAATTCCTGACTACATGTGGTTTCAAACAGGTCAAAGTAAGTTCCAGTATATAGAATACTGAACATTTGGGAATGATCTGTAGGTAATTTTGTGAGTATGCTGTTAACAGATGCTTGAAAACAGATGCTTTTCAGAAGAAAACTGCTGACATTGCAAGAGTTCTTCAGTTAAGAAACAGCACACCCGTGAAAATGACTATACTACCAAACACAATCTACAAATTCAATGTGATCTCTATCAAATTACCAATGGTATTTTTCATAGAACTAGAACAAAAAATTTCACAATTCATATGGAAACACAAAAGACCCTGAATAGCCAAAGTAGTCTTGAGAAAAAAGAATGAAGCTGGAAGAATCAACGTTCCTGACTTCAGAGTATACTACAAAGCTACAGTCATCAAGAGAGTATGGTACCAGCAAAAAACATAAATATACACCAGTGGAACAAGACAGAAAGCCCAGAAATAAACCTGTGCACCCACGGGTACCTTATTTTTGACAAAGAAGGCAAGAGTATACAATGGGGCAAAGCAGCCTCTTCAATAAATAGTGCTGGGAAAATTGGACAACTACATGTAATAGAATGAAATTACACTTCCTAAAACTGCACACGAAGATAAAGTCAAAACGGATTAAAGACCTAAATGTAAGACCAGAAACTATAAACCTCCTAGAGGAAAACATGGGCAGAACACTTGATGACATAGATCAAAGCAAGATCCTCTATGACCAACCTCCTAGAGTAATGGAAGTAAAAACAAAAGTAATAAGTGGGACTTGATTAAAATTAAAAGCTTTTGCTCAGCAAAGGAAACTAGAAGCAAGGTAAAAAGATAACCTTCAGAATGGGAGAAAATAATAGGAACTGAAACAAATGACAAAGGATTAATTTCCAAAATATACAAGCAGCTCATACAACTCATTACCAGAAAAACAATCAACCTAATCAGAAAGTAGGAAAAAACCTAAACAGACATTTCTCTAAAGAAGACATACAGATGGCCAACAAATAACATGAAAAGATGCCCAACACTACTCATTATTAGAGAAATACAAATCAAAACTAGAATGAGCTATTACCTCACACTGATCAGAATGGTTATCATCAAAAAGTCTACAAACAATAAATGCTGGAGAGGGTGTGGAGTTCCCACTGTTGGTGGGAATGTAAATTGATACAGCCACTATGAAAGATGGTACAGAGATTCCTTAAAAAAACTAGGAATAAAACCACCAGCAATGACCCAGCAATCCCACTCCTAGGCATATACCCCGAAGAAACCAAAATTGAAAAAGACACATGTATCCCACTGGTCATTGCAGCTCTATTTACAAAAGCTAGAACATGGAAGCAATGTAGTTGTCCATTGACAGATGAATGGATAAAGTTGGGGTACATATACACTATGGAATATTACTCACCCATAAAAAGGAACACATTTGAGTCAGTGCTAATGAGGTGGGTGAACCTAGAGCCTATTACACAAAGCGAAGTCAGAAAAAGATACATATCATATACTAACGCATATATACAGGATCTAGAAACAAGGTACTGAATCTGCAGGGCAGCAGTGGAAAAACAGACATAGAAAATAGGCTTATGGATGTGGGGAGAAGAGAGAAGAGAGTGAGATGTATGAAGAGAGTATCATGTAAACTTACATTACCATATGTAAAATAGATAGCCAACAAGGAATTTGCTGTATGTCTCAGGAAACTCAAACATGTGCTCTGTATCAAACTAGAGGGGTGGGATGGTGAGAAAGATGGGTGGGAGGTAAAAAAAGAAACAGCACCCCTAACTGACATCATAAGGCAATTTTGTACAAAGGAAAAATAACTCTGGTATTTTGTACATGGATTTTTTCCCCCCAACTTCAAGACCTGTGAATCTAGAGTACCACAGTAAAATAAATATGTTTTGTAATAACACACATAAATATCTAAAATGATAAATGGGGTAGAATTTAAGGAAACTGAGGCCCAGATGAGCTGATGTCACCTGTGCAAGGATACACAATTTCGTTAGCACAGCAGGACTAGAGCCCAGTCTTCTTGCTTATTTAGCAAGTCCTTTCCAGGAATAAGCTGCGGACCTGCCAGCCTTTAAAAGTAACTGATTTTATAATCTGAGGTGAGGGAAACTTTGTGGTGTGCTGGAAAGACTGTTTCCTAAGGAAGACTCACACTCTACCATTTGGATTCAGTCCCTGGTAGCTCAGGTGGTCAAGCGTCTGCCTCAGTTCAGTTCAGTCGCTCAGTCGTGTCCGACTCTGCGACTTCAATCGCAGCACGCCAGGCCTCCCTGTCCATCACCATCTCCCGGAATTCACTTAGACTCACGTCCATCGAGTCGGTGATGCCATCCAGCCATCTCATCCTCTGTCGTTCCCTTTTCCTCCTGCCCCCAATCCCTCTCAGCATCAGAGTCTTTTCCAACGAGTGTCTGCCTACAATGTGGGAAACCCGGTTTTGATCCCTGGGTCCGGAAGACCCTCTGGAGAAGGAAACGGCAACCCATTCCAGAACTCTTGCCTGGAAAATCCCATGGACGGAGGAGCGTAGTAGGCTACAGTCCATGGGGTCGCAAAGACTCGGACACGACAGAGTGACAAAATAAATGAGTGACAACGCCGCCGCGATGCAGGATTAAAATTTTTTAACAACAAAAACATTTGTATTGGGGTATGGCCCAATCACAATGATTAACAATGTTTGACAGTTGCAGGTGAACACGATGCAGCACTTTGAGAAGCAACTGCAAACTGCGAACATGCTTTTTAACTACACACTTCTCCAAATATGTATGCCATACGGTTACAACTTGTGGGATTTTGTCCGGAGTCGTTTAGCTTCTAAAAGGTTAATTTTCGGCCTCTGTAGTACAAAACTAGGGATTCCACATCCCGGCGTCTACACTTCATACCAGAATAGCACTCGTCTCTACTTCACTTGTGACAAAAACACCTTATTCAGTTTTCTCCCGCCTTCCCCATCTTCTCTCAACATTTCCCCTTAGTAACTTCTGCCACTAAAGCCTTCCATTCCGCTATGAAGCGCGCTCGCCCACCTTCTCCCCATCTTCAGGGAGCTTCTTTATTTCTTTCTTCCACCGCCCGTGCTCTTTAGTTCTTTCCGGCTTCCAATACCACCCGCAAGAGCGGAAACATACTGCACACGCGCGTTCAGGCCGTCGTCGCTTAGCATCTCGGGAATGCTCGGCCGCTGTCTTTCAGTCTCTGATTCGTGGAGGCCGCCCGGCGGTAGTTCTCGCGGTATTTGCTGCCGCCAGTCGGCGAGAGAGGCTGCTGTTCCCTGGCGGTCTTTTCTAGCTCATCTGGTCGCCGGGGCTGCTGTGTTTCCAGTTGCCGGGTCGCGTATCATGACGTCCGCCTTGGAGAACTATATCAACCGTATCCTTCAGTCGGCTGTCGCGGGCATTAGCCAATGCCTTGGTGAGGCCCACGTCTGGCCCCGGAGTGGACCAGTGCTGGAAAGGCCAGGGGTCGGGATGCGGGCGGTTGGGGCACCGAGCCACTGACGGGCTTGGGGCCCGCGGTGGGGATACAGAAGTTAAGGATGTGGGACCCATCAGGCTCACCTCTGGGACTGGAACCTGCAGCTCCTGCAGGTCCAAGGCGTCTTAACTTGAGGGAAAAGCAGAGCAAAACCGACAAGATTATTCCGAACTTTCCCGTGTCTCTATAGAAATCAGTTATTGATTCACCCTTTCCATTTCCCTCGGGCCTATGCGTTCACCAGCTGCGATGGTGGACCCGTAAATCTATGTGTTTGTTTTATTCATAGGCTTTGCTCAGTCTTCAAGGATAGCAAAAACTTTACAGATGATGCAAAAATTGAATATCTGCCCCTTTACCAGTTGAAATCTCAACTTTATTGTTGATAGAATTAAAATAATGCTTGCTGTTGTAACAGATCGCCTTCTGGAGCAAATAGCTTTAAAAAGCTCCTGTAATAGTACTCTATGCACCATTTTATAGTCTCGGACAGAAACATTACGTTGTGCTTTCGTGTACAAATTTGGGACAAAAGTGGAATGCTAAAGGTTTTTCATTTTAAATGATGCAAGCATATTGGTACTTGTGACATTGATTACAGTTTCTTTTGAATTCCAGAAGGCAGGTCCTAGAAGACAGTGTCTTAACGTATTAAATCATTTGAGATTGAATAGTACTGATCCAGTTTTCGTTTCAGAGATGAAACAGGTTTAAAAAAAGGAAAAATATCTTGCTCAATTTTCATATTTGCAATATTCCCCCATTAAAAATGAGTACCAAACATCCCAGCTTGTTTTAAGATAGAATACACTGATCTCATAAAAAAGATGTTCTTTTTCTATTTTTCCTTTTTTAGATTGTGTAGTTGTCACAGAGAATTAAGAACATACAGTTTTATGATGTAAATGTGGCTGTGTTAAATAGTTGTATCTTAATTCTGTCACCATTTTTCCTAGTAATTTAAGCCATTTCCTTACCAGATTTTAAGTTTTCAGTTTGCGTTCCCTTAGAAATGCTTTCCTTGATTCAGTCATCAGGAACTGTTGCTGTCATTACTTCTGACGGGAGAATGATTGTGGTAAGTATTTGGTGTATTCATTCTCTGCTTTCTTTTAGGCTTTTCTGCCTGTGATGCTCAGTTGTCCCAGATGCTTTGTGACCTCCTAAAGTGTAGCCCGCCAGGCTCCTCTGTCCATGAACTTTTCCAGGCAAGAATACTGAAGTGGGTTGCCATTTCCTGCTCCAGAGGATTGTCCCAACTCAGAGATAAAACCCGGATCTCCTGCGTCTCTTACATTGGCAGCTAGATTCTTTACTGTGGTGCCACTTGGGAAGCCCACTCTTGTAGGCTTACTGGTTGTAAATTTTTATGTACAACCTCTGATCTCCAGTGCCTAGGCACCAGAGTACACCTGCATTGCAGTTTTCTTATGATTTAACTCTTTATCTCTTTGATAAATAGCTGCCAATCCGTTTTTTTCTTTTTTTCATTTATAAACATTGACTGTAAGTACATACAAGACTTCTTCTAGAAGCTTGGATGAATAACAGAATCTGCCCTTAGAGAACTTCTGGTCTAGTCTGCAGATATCTTGTCTATATTTTGTATTTATCTTCCTTCATCTTTTATTTTCTTCCTCATTTAGTGCTCTGGCATCTACTACATGAATCATACAGTTGTTGTTGTTTTTTTTTTTTTTAAATGTTGTCTTTGTGCTTCTTGGAAACTTTTTAAAAAGATTTAGAACTACTTCTATATAATGAACATTTAAGACATGTACAGTGTTAATATTCAGATATTCTTAGGTAGAATCTCGTGCTTCTGTAGAATTATGATGAATATCTTGTCTATTTCATCTCATTTTTCTTTTATCCCTGTATCCCATTTTAATTCCAGAAAAGTCTTGGATTCTCTCCTTGATCTGTGGAATTTATTCCATGATTTTTGGTGGCTTAATTTCATTTATAATTCATGATTGTTAACTTTCAAAAAAGTTTTAAGGCTGCTAAACTTTATTGTCTTATAAAATTCATAGAATTTGTTCTTCTGTCTTCCCACTCTGCAGGTGATGTTTTTGTTTTGTTTTTAATCCTTGAGATTTTTCTCAATGGGTCCTTAAGTGGCAATTATCAAGTGTCAGACTTTGCCATTTATTAAACATATGTCATGTACCAGGCATGTCACGTGTATTATATCACTTAATCCTAGAACGACTCTGTGAAGAAGAACTAGCCCTGCATTCTAAGCTAAGAACCTGGATCAGAAAAAGAGTCACTTTCCCAGAGTCATGTGAATGTATGTGGCAGAACCAAACTGGGGTTTAAACTGGATTTGACTCCAAAGCCTAAGGCCAGAGGCCTTGCTTCTTTCTTAATCAAGAGAGTAGTCATAGTTTTGTTTATTTTTTTAAGGTACTTCACATTGTATTTTGTCAAATTAAGAGAGTTTGAAATATTTTAATCTCATCTTAACTTTGAGAAGCCTATCGCTATTAATAACTATTTGCAAATAGTTTTTTAGTTTGTGGAAACCTTGGGTTTAAAAGTTTTTTTAACAGGATAGATGATACATTGGAAACTTGTTTTAACTTTATAGAAGGAGAGCCATTTAAAAAGGGTGTTTTGAGAACTAAAGTTCAGCAGTTCTGTATTCCTCTGACACATAGTTCACTTGATAGAATTTGTTGAGTCGCTAAGTTATGTCCTGTTTTTTGTGACCCCATGGATGGTAGCCCACCAGGCTCCTCTGTCCATGGGATTTCCCAGGCAAGAATACTGGAGTGGGTTGCCATTTCCTTCTCCAGGGGATCTTCCCAACCCAGGAATTGAACCCACATATACTGCATTGGAGGGAGAAGGCAATGGCACCCCACTCCAGTACTCTTGCCTGGAAAATCCCATGGGCGGAGGAGCCTGGTAGGCCGAAGCCCATGGGGTCAGGAAGAGTCGAACACGACTGAGCGACTTCACTTTCACTTTTCACTTTCATGCATTAGAGAAGGAAATGGCAACCCACTCCAGTGTTCTTGCCTGGAGAATCCCAGGGACAGGGGAGCGTGGTGGGCTGCTGTCTCTGGGATCGCACAGAGTTGGACA
>SJYC01077575.1:0-35650 GCA_006408675.1 Madoqua kirkii | reverse complement strand
CAATTGTGTCTGTGTGCTTCTTGGAAACTTTTTAAAAAGATTTAGATACTACTTCTATATAATGAACATTTAAGACATGTACAGTGTTAATATTCAGATATTCTTAGGTAGAATCTCGTGCTTCTGTAGAATTATGATGAATATCTTGTCTATTTCATCTCATTTTTCTTTTATCCCTGTATCCCATTTTAATTCCAGAAAAGTCTTGGATTCTCTCCTTGATCTGTGGAATTTATTCCATGATTTTTGGTGGCTTAATTTCATTTATAATTCATGATTGTTAACTTTCAAAAAAGTTTTAAGGCTGCTAAACTTTATTGTCTTATAAAATTCATAGAATTTGTTCTTCTGTCTTCCCACTCTGCAGGTGATGTTTTTGTTTTGTTTTTAATCCTTGAGATTTTTCTCAATGGGTCCTTAAGTGGCAATTATCAAGTGTCAGACTTTGCCATTTATTAAACATATGTCATGTACCAGGCATGTCACGTGTATTATATCACTTAATCCTAGAACGACTCTGTGAAGAAGAACTAGCCCTGCATTCTAAGCTAAGAACCTGGATCAGAAAAAGAGTCACTTTCCCAGAGTCATGTGAATGTATGTGGCAGAACCAAACTGGGGTTTAAACTGGATTTGACTCCAAAGCCTAAGGCCAGAGGCCTTGCTTCTTTCTTAATCAAGAGAGTAGTCATAGTTTTGTTTATTTTTTTAAGGTACTTCACATTGTATTTTGTCAAATTAAGAGAGTTTGAAATATTTTAATCTCATCTTAACTTTGAGAAGCCTATCGCTATTAATAACTATTTGCAAATAGTTTTTTAGTTTGTGGAAACCTTGGGTTTAAAAGTTTTTTTAACAGGATAGATGATACATTGGAAACTTGTTTTAACTTTATAGAAGGAGAGCCATTTAAAAAGGGTGTTTTGAGAACTAAAGTTCAGCAGTTCTGTATTCCTCTGACACATAGTTCACTTGATAGAATTTGTTGAGTCGCTAAGTTATGTCCTGTTTTTTGTGACCCCATGGATGGTAGCCCACCAGGCTCCTCTGTCCATGGGATTTCCCAGGCAAGAATACTGGAGTGGGTTGCCATTTCCTTCTCCAGGGGATCTTCCCAACCCAGGAATTGAACCCACATATACTGCATTGGAGGGAGAAGGCAATGGCACCCCACTCCAGTACTCTTGCCTGGAAAATCCCATGGGCGGAGGAGCCTGGTAGGCCGAAGCCCATGGGGTCAGGAAGAGTCGAACACGACTGAGCGACTTCACTTTCACTTTTCACTTTCATGCATTAGAGAAGGAAATGGCAACCCACTCCAGTGTTCTTGCCTGGAGAATCCCAGGGACAGGGGAGCGTGGTGGGCTGCTGTCTCTGGGATCGCACAGAGTTGGACATGACTGAAGCGACTTAGCAGTAACAGCAGCAGACTGCATTGGCAGGCAAATTCTTCGATGCTGAGCCACCAGGAGAGCCCATTTGATAGAATGTGTGTGTCTGCTCAGTTGTGTCCAATTCTTTGCAACCCCATGGATTGTATTCTACCTGACTCCTCTGTCCATTGAAACTTGATAAAATAATTGTAAGATGAAGCAAAGAAGCTGTGTATAGTTGTGGTAACAACTGTTTGCTAACTAGTTTAGTATAGTAAATACTCCACATTTTGCTTCTTTTCCAAATTTTAAGTTAACATTTTTTCTTTATCTTAGTCTAATTTTACATATTTTGAGTTTTAAAACATGAAACTTTAATAAGAGATTTAACCAACCAAAGCCATCAGTATAAGTTGATGTTCTTCAGAAACTGAAATAGCATCTGAGATACTGTGTTGAAATATGCCCATGTCTTCCTTTATTAGGAGCCATGATTCTTCTGTAAAACTCTGAATATTTCTTTCAAGTTCTAGAACTTTTCAGTTGTTGTGATCATATTTGTGTCTACTGTTACTGAGTTATTAGGGGGATTAAATAAGTAAATCCATATGCAGCCTATAGAACACTTTGGCAAGTACTAAGTACTCATCTAGCCTTAGCTATTACTACTGCCATTTGAAGTTTGTGTATATTTATGGGATTGATTTGAATCTTTGAAAAGTGGTAAATTATATTTGTTTGTTCACAGTAGTGTAACATAGAAGTTCAGTGGTCTGGCTTTGAAGCTAGCCTTCCATGGTTTGGATTCTAGCTCTGCTAATTTCCAGCCATGAAACCATGAGAGATTGCTTCTCTGTGCCTCAATTTTTTTTCTCTGAAGTGGGAATACATATAATATCTACTACAAAGGGTAGAGATTGGTTGGGATAATGTGTAGCATGTTTACTGGCATGCAACAATCTGAAGGAGATCAGCCTGGGATTTCTTTGGAGGGAATGATGCTAAAGCTGAAACTCCAGTACTTTGGCCACCTCATGCAAAGAGTTGACTCACTGGAAAAGACTTTGATGCTGGGAGGGATTGGGGGCAGGAGAAGAAGGGGATGACAGAGGATGAGATGGCTGGATGGCATCACTGACTTGATGGACCTCAGTCTGAGTGAACTCTGGGAGTTGGTGATGGACAGGGAGGCCTGGCGTGCTGTGATTCATGGGGTGGCAAAGAGTCGGACACAACTGAGTGACTGAACTGAACTGAACGTGTGTGATACTGTTAAATTACTATAGCTGCTGTGTATAGAAGTATTTCCCTTAAGTTTTCCGTGTTTTAGTTTGTATCTTTAGAATGTTCACTTCTGGACAGCCTGAAGTTTTATGCTGCTTCCTTGGAAGTAAACTAGTACATGGGGTCCTTTGTAATTCTCAACAGCTCTGTGCACTAGCAGAAGCTTGGTGGCCCCCTCCTCCTTAAAAAACCAAGAGGTAAGTTTTGTGCCAAGAGTACTCTTGGTCATAAAGAGATATTTTATAGTAAACTTGTATGTATATTTAAAATAGGTCCTCCTGTTGGAATACCTGGCAGCTAAAATGGTGTGGTTGAATTTACACATTCAGATAATTTGTCTTTTTTCTCTTGAATATTTTCTTTACAGGGAACACTGAAAGGTTTTGACCAGACCATTAATTTGATACTGGATGAAAGCCATGAACGAGTGTTCAGTTCTTCACAGGGAGTAGAACAAGTGGTACTAGGGTTATACATCGTAAGAGGTGACAATGTGTAAGTAAAATGTCTTTTTTTAGGCAAGTAGCTCAGACTGTAAAAGCATCCACCTGCAATGCCGGAGACCTGGGTTCAATCCCTGGGTCAGGAAGATCCCCTGGAGAAGAAATGGGAACCCACTCCAGTATTCTTGCCTGGAGAATTCCATGGATAGAGGAGCCTGGTGGGCTACAGCCCATGGGGTCGCAAAGAACACAGCAATATACAATAGGTGCACTGCTTTGCTGTATGGAGAAGAAGTTTCTATCTACTGAAATTTGTCCATATTTCTAATAGTTAAATAGCCTGAGTAGGGTCCAGAAAGAACCCTGCCTTAACACTGGATACTTCACTGGAGGAGGTTCTTAAAATGTTCTTCCAAAATATCCCTAATTTCAGAGGAACATAAATATACCTCCGGGCTAGAGTTTGAAAATGTCTTTGAAATCTCTTGTGTGAACAGTTTTAAATAATGCTTTATAACATAGCTGAATTTATCCATTTTTTCTTTTAATTTTTAGTATAATTGGCACACTTAAGCTGTCTCATGTTTATGTCGTGGCCTCAGTTAACTTGTGACACTGATATGACAGTTTGAGAAGATACATTTTAGTGGTAACAGTATAAGAAAAGTGCAACATTGTAGAGCAGTACTGTCCAGTACAGTTTTAGGGGATGATGGAATGTTACATATCTGTTGTGTATATGCATTGTCCACTGTAGTAGGTACTAACCAAGTGTGTGGACACTGAGTACTTGAAAAGTAGCTGGTGTGACTAAAGAAATGAATTTTAGATTTTACTTAATCGTACTTAATTTTAATAGTCACATGTGGCTAGAAGCTACTGTATTAGTGCAGTTATAGAGACTGGAATATTGTTCAATCACTTTACTAGTGAGCACTGTTTAAAATTAAAACATGGCTGGAAGGCAGTGAAAGATACATATCATCTCAGATTACTTTGTTGGACAAGTAGAATATGGAAGAAAATCACCTTTAGATGGATAAACTTTGATCTTTAATCAAAACCAGAGGTTTATAAAATATCCTATAGAGATAATATTTAGGTGAACTGAGCTGTAAAGAATGGCAGGTAGAGCCCAGGTCTCCTGACCAGAATACACTGATTATATTGGGACTCTGCATAATAATTGAGTTTAAGACAATTTCTCCTATTTTAATTTAAAAAAATTTTCTCTTTTTTGAACTTCATTTAAAAAAATTTAAAACATTGCTGTAGACCCAGTGATATGCTGGAGCCATCTTATACTGCTCACCAAAGCAGATTTTTATATTTGGGGAAATTTTGCAAGCTGATTGATTGGCCTCTTGTTGATAACTTAAAGTTGGCTGTAGTAGGATTATTTTGCACTATGGATCTCAGTCAACACTGCGAATCATCCTACCCCTTTTCCTTGGAGAACTGGTTTTAAAACATTTTTCAGCACTCTACTCTCCATAAGGATTTTAAATGACACTAGATTTTTAAAGATGGAACTGAGGTCTTGATTTGTTTCATATTGAGGAAGCTGAACATGTTCTTCTACAGTTTGGCATTTCTCATTTATTAAAGAACTGAAGACTTTATATAGTTTAAAGGAAAATCAGGCAAATTCTGTGTAACATATTTATTTGTAGAATTTACTTTCAGTAAAGCCAGACAAATTTGAACAACTGGTCTCTTATGGAATAATGTGTCAAACATGTCCCTTGGTCTGAAATGCAATAGTACCTATATACAGCTAGAGATATTGGTTACCTAGCATGGCATTAATGAAATTAATGTTATACGTATTATGTTAGTGTTGAATCAAGGAAAAAATTTGCTGACTTTTAACCCTAGTCAGTCATAAGTCATTCACATCAAAAATCATTTGTTAGATATCTAAATACTGTTTTGTCATCTTTGTGTGGAAGAATTGCACTTCTTTTTGTTGTTGGGTTTACACTGAGTAAATTGAGAAACCATGAAAGGGAATCTAACGATATTATATTGATGGATTTAGTTCATTGAACTTACTCAAATAATAGACAGTTTTAATTGCTTGTTTAGTAGTGATTTTTTGATCCTCCCCCAACCCCACTGCACCTCGCCAATTCCCAGAATAGTCCTTCAGTTCAGTTCAGTCGCTCAGTTGTGTCTGATTCTTTGCGATCACATGAACTGCAGCACACCAGGCTTCCCTGTCCATCACCAACTCCTGGAGCCTGCTCAAACTCATGTCCATCGAATCGGTGATGCATCTAGCCATCTCATCCTCTGTCATCCCCTTCTCCAATAGTCCCTGGATTCAGTGAAAATCAGGATTGAAACTCTGGGGTTCTATACCATTGTCTATTCCATATGTGTTTTTTTCCTTTAAAGACTTGTGGCTTTGCTTTAAAGACTCGTCACACTGTATGCAGTTCATCCTTTGATCTTTGTTCTTGTAACAGTGTTGCCTTCAATTTGAGTTTTATGACTTAAATATGAAAATGTTTTTCACTTAACTAGCAGTTCTCTTTATTATCTCCTCTCAGTTTTAGTCAGAAATGAGATTGTTCTGATTTTTTTTTTCCTTAACAGTGCAGTCATTGGAGAAATTGATGAAGAGACAGATTCTGCACTTGATTTGGGGAATATTCGAGCAGAACCTTTGAACTCTGTAGCACACTGAGGAAAAATGAAATATATCAGACAGCTGTAAATCTTTGTACAGAAACTGATTATTCTGAGATTGCTGGTCAGAATTTTTAGGAATGTGTAATTGTGGATTTTGACTCCATGTTGATTCATTGTAATATGATATGTAAATTAAAAGATTTCTACAGTTTCTTGAAAAAAACTTTTTTTTGGCCTAAATAATACACTTGGTAGCTTGGTTTTATTTTTCTATTAAATATTAATAGTAAAGAAATCTAATGATTATTTTGAGAACTTTTAGAAAAGATATTCTACTATTTTAATATTTATGGAAAATTAGTTGAAAAGAGAAACTCATGTACTATATAAATTAAACATACAAATCAGTAGTGCAGGATACATATGTGTTTTTTCCTTGATTTTTTAAGTCATGGTAGGTAAATCTTGTCTTGTGCAGCTGTCTGAACCATCCCCATTTATCACTCTGCCCTGCTGGATGCTCTGTAGCACTTTAGAAATGTGGGAAAAAGTGTATTTGGTTGAGAAAAGGAAAAATGGTAGCATAGTTGTGTATATTACCTGACAAAAATATATTCCATATAGTCTTAAAAACCATCTTACCTTTTAAGAGTTGGGGAATTTTCTAGTATTAAAGGAATTTTTTTTTGTTATTTATAAATGTCAGTAAATATATTTTGAGGCAGTGGTTGCTATTACTGTCAGCAGCTTTTTTCATGACTCCCTAGTTCCATAAACCTATTTTAAAAGATGTAAACATGTTTTCTCCAAGCTTGTCAGGCCTATTCTTTGGTTGATTCTTAGAGTGAGTCAGTTAAATAGATAAATGTTCCTTCTTTGCTCAACTGGTTGTGTATACTTTTTAAAGGATCACTAGAAACAGGGCTATAAGCAGTGTTTAGATACCCAAGCTAGTCCGCAAAAGTTCTCAAGTCATATGTAGGCAAAAGTGCGTAACTTTGTGGTAAGAATAGAAAAATATTTATTTTCTTGTAATTCAAAATTTCAATAGTTTCTTTTTAATGAAAGTATTTAAAGTAGAAGTTGCCAAGCCTTTTTTGTTAAGATACAGGTCATATTTTAAGCTTTGAGGGCCATATGGTCTCTGTCACAGTTACTTAAGTCTGTTATGGCATGAAGATAGCCAAAGATAATACATAATAGATGATAGTTGTAGCTGTGTTCCAATGTTCCAATAGAACTCTATTTACGATAACAGGTGGCAAGCTGGATTTGGCCTGTAGGCCATAGTTGTTGACCCTTGGCTCAAAATGAAAAATACAAGCTCAGCACGAAGAGATGATGACTGATTTGTATAAATTCTGGAAAGGGTTTCTGGAATGGATCCTTTCAGAGTTCAGAGGTGGATTTTATTGTATTTATTTTTTTGTAATATTGAAATCCCTACTTATTAAAATTGGTGGTTCTTTTGGTTCACAATAAAACATTTTCCAGAGGAAAATAGCTTCACATTTTCACGAAACCAAGACCTGTAAGGAGAGAACTGTTAGATAGCTTTCTCTCTTGGTCATGAAGCACCAGTACCCAGAATAACTTGGTTGATGTTCTGATGTTCAGGGCTGTTTCTGGGAGGATTAGAGGGAGGTTAGCCAGTATTGGCTATCCATAGATATTTGGCTTTTGTAGTACAAGGTTTTATAATCAATTTAATTAGAAAACAATGCAAGGTGGGTAAAGCAAATAGGCCATTTTAATCAGGGATTGTAAACCATATGTTCTGTTTAAATAAATGTATTTTAAATTGGTCAACTAATTCCAAAAGGAAGGAATACAGCTCATTCAGTTGCTAAGTAAAATGTGTTTTTAATATAAATGATGTCCAGAATCGGATGCTTTCTCCACATAATTGACCTAACACAAATAACACACATACCATAATCCTTCTCCCTCATAGTAACAATTTTCCTCTCTATGAAGTATCCTGGGAGCAGCAGGGATTAAGATGGTTATATAGCATCACCAAGTCAGCATGAATTTGAGCAAACTCCGGGAGATAGTGAAGGATAGAGGAGTCTAGTGTGCTGCAGTCTATGGGCTCACAAAGAGTCGGACACTGAACAACAACCTTTTGAAATCTAAAATGCCTCATAAGGATGTATTTTCCTAATTGATGCCAAAGTAATCGAATGTCTTTATTAATGGTTGGGAAAGTAAATGAAAACATGAAAGGGTACACGTAATTCATTCCTGGGTGCACATGGTGGGCCTTTTATGCTCAACAAATTCAAGTTGAATTTCATATTGCATGAACATTGTAAGGGAGCCACAATTATGAATGCCAACTTGATTAATATGCAGTGTCAAGTCTTATATTCTTAAATAAGACTTTATCAGTCAGTTCAGTTCAGTCGCTCGGTCGTGTCCCATTCTTTTCGACCCCGTGAATCGCAGTACACCAGGCCTCCCTGTCCATCACCAACTCCCGGAGTTCACTCAGACTCACGTCCATCGAGTCAGTGATGCCATCCAGCCATCAAAGGCTCAAGTCAATTTAACCTGCAATTATCTCTGTGCTTTGTGACTTAGACTAAGCTGAGCTTAATAAAACAAGGAAATTCTAGGCAAGATATTTTCACTAAGTTTTTTGTAAAGGGCAATTAACTGCAAAAAGAATTTGTTTCTTAACTGAAAAGATACCAACAGTTTAGAGCATAAAGGTAATCTTTTATTAATACTTGCTTTACTTAAAACGTGTTTAGCACCTTTATAAAATTCTGGATTTTTAATGTGAAGTCTAAGTAGTATTTGTTACACAAATGTAGGCTGTCCATGTGAACATTTTTCTCAGATGTGTAACACAGAAGGTTTACCATGTAGATGAGAGAGTATACTGTCCCTTTATAATGTGAACGTACTTACACAGTCACAGTTAAGAAGCAATCTTTAACTGGCAATATAGTGTATTCTGGGCCTTCACTTTTGAAATTAGGGAGCATTTACTGAGTATGTAGCATGGGCTAGGCATGATATCACATGCTTATATTATGGATCATTTTACATGTGGGAAACAGACACAACAGGGTTAAGTGTGTGAGGTCATACTTGTAATAGGCTTTTAATTGAAGCAGGTTCTCTGTATTCCTTATATAGCCTCTCAGCAGCAGGTATAATCTCAAAATCTCTGCTGTCTAGTATCTCTCAGAAACCTGGAGGAAACAGAAATATTTCCTGGAGGAAATAGAACTAAGGCGGTTCCCAAGGCTGCGTGTGGACCATTTTCATTTGGTTACCTGAGATGCTTTAAGTACTCTTGGGCCCTACTCACTGACTGTGGTTCAGTAGATCTGAAATAGGGCAAAAGGAATACTTAATAAAAAGCTAAATCACGAGATTGTGGTGGAATTAAAAGACCTAGTACTTGTTATATGCCAGATAAATTCCCAGTTATACCCCAGAACCTTACCTTGAAGTCAGTGATAATACCTATCCTCCAGGATTGTACAAGTGAAATTAAACTGCATTTACAATACTTGGTATGATTTGCCAGCTATAACTACACAACTATTCTAGGTATCCAAAGACCAGTGTGGAAAGGATAAACATGGGTCATATCACCTTAGTTTTTCAGAGTTGCACTGGCTATCATATCTCTATAAGAGTTCTCAGTATATAAATTATGAGGATTTCAGGTTAAATCATAATAAATTATAAATTTATATTATTTTAACAAAAATATACAGGAAGATTGATTTGTTTTGTGAGGAGTCCTATGCCAAAGGGCAAAGAAAACCTTTTCCATTTAATTAAGTTTTTTTGTTAGTTTGTTTTTCAAACCATTTAAAAAGCTATCCATTGATCTTTTATTATAGAATGTTGTAGCGTGACTTAGCCTTGAAAATTTAACATAGAGGTTAAAGTAAGACTTGGAGAAGGAAATGGCAATCCACTCCAGTACTGTTGCCTGGAAAATCCCATGGACAGAGGAGCCTGGTAGGCTACAGACCATGGGGTCACAAAGAGTCGGACACGACTGAGCAACGTAAAGTAAAGTAAGACTATATAGACATTAATCCCAAAGTAGCATATGAAAATACAGAACACAATTTTAAATGTATATTGAGGTAAGAAAGAGACTTTTAAAATACTCCAGTATTAGAGCAATATCAGTACACCTAAAAAGCACAAGAATTATTTGTTGAGTGAATAAGTTAGCGAATGAAAACTATGTTTTTCTTAGGAAAGGATTTTTGAAAAACCACAGAAATTAACTCTATAGTGAGTACCTTGATAACTAAAACTACGTCTATTCCATGCTCCTATTTTTGACATATAATAAAATGCCTCATTTATGTAAGGGCATTTTATAAATTTATAAATTTTTAACTAAACTACTAATTTAATGGTGGCCTCATACAGTTGTTCAGGTCATGCACTATACAAGTTATCACCTTTAAGGGAAACCATTTTCACTGCAGCATTTTTGCTTTTGTGACATATTTTTCTACTATCAAAACTCTGAATTAGGTCCAGAGATGGGCTATTTATAAACTATTATACAAACATAACTCCTCTGGCTGATGGCAATTAAGTATCTTGTTCTAACAAAATTAGTAAACATGGACTGGATCAGACACGACTGAGTGACTAAACCACCACCATGGACTGGATGATTGAGTCCCTCCAAAATTTATGTGTTGAAACCCTAAATTCAGTGTGATGGTATTTGGAGGTGGGAACTTTGGGAAGTAATTAAATCATAGGAGCCCCCGTTAATGGGTTTAGTGCTCTTACATGAAAAGGTCAGAGATAGCTTCCTCTTTCAGTCACATAAGGACACAGCAAGTAAACCAGAAAGGGCTCTCAAGAACCTACTGATGCAGGTACTCTGACTTCCAGCCTCTGAAATTGTTCTAACAAGTGTTTGTTGTTTGAAATACCTGCTTATACTGCTGCTGCTGCTGCTGCTAAGTCACTTCAGTCATGTCTGACTCTATGCGACCCCATAGATGGCAGCCCACCAGGCTCCCCCATCCCTGGGATTCTCCAGGCAAGAACACTGGAGAATCCATTTCCTTCTCCAATGCATGAAAGTGAAAAGTGAAAGTGAAGCCACTCAGTCATGTCTGACTCCTCGCAACCCCATGGACTGCAGCCTACCAGACTCCTCCATCCATGGGATTTTCCAGGCAAGAGTACTGGAGTGGGTGCCATTGCCTTCTCCGGTTTGAGTTACCTAGTCTATAGTAATTTATTACAGCAGTCTAAACTGATTAAGTAAATCATGATGATTAGCCAACAAACAGAAGAAAAGTATTTTCTTCTAAGACGAGCAAAACATTCTTTTTTTTTAAATAAAAGATTGATAATAGATTGTTAACACAACCACAAGTATTCTTACCTTAAGAACCCCATGAACAATATGAAAAGGCAAAAGGATAGGATACCAAAAGAGAAACTCCCCAGGTCACTAGGTGCCCAATATGCTACTGGAGATCAGTGGACAAATAACTCCAAAAAGAATGAAGGGACGGAGCCAAAGCAAAACAGTACCCAGCTGTATGTGTGACTGGTGATAGAAGCAAGATCTGATGCTGTAAAGAGTAATATTGCATAGGAACCTGGAATGTCAGGTCCATGAATCAAGGCAAATTGAAAGTGGTCAAACAAGAGATGGCAAGGGTGAATACGGACATTCTAGGAATCAGCGAACTAAAGTGGACTGGAATGAGTGAATTTAACTCAGATGACCATTGTATCTACCACTGTTGGCAGGAATCCCTCAGAAGAAATGTAGTAGCCATCATGGTCAACAAAAGAGTCTGAAATGCAGTCTTGGATGCTGTCTCAAAAATGACAGAATGATCTCTGTTTGTTTCCAAGGCAAACCATTCAATATCACAGTTATCCAAATCTATGCCCCAACCAGTAATGCTGAAGAAGCTGAAGTTGAACGGTTTTATGAAGACCTACAAGACCTTTTAGAACTAACACCCCCAAAAGATGTCCTTTTCATTATAGGGGACTGAAATGTTAAAGTAGGAAGTCAAGAAACACCTGGAGTAACAGGCAAATTTGGCCTTGAAATACGGAATGAAGCAAGGCAAAGACTAATAGTAACTCAGATGACCATTATATCTACTACTGTGGGCAGGAATCCCTCAGAAGAAATGGAGTAGCCATCATGGTCAACAAAAGAGTCAGAAATGCAGTACTTGGATACAATCTCAAAAACGACAGAATGATCTCTGTTCATCTCCAAGACAAACCATTCAATATCACAGTTATCCAAGTCTATGACCCAACCAGTAACGCTGAAGAAGCTGAAGTTGAACAGCTCTATGAAGACCTACAAGACCTTTTAGAACTAACACCCACAAAAGATGTCCTTTTCATTATAGGGGATTGGAATGCAAAAGTAGGAAGTCAAGAAACACCTGGAGTAACAGGCAAATTTGGCCTTGGACTGCGGAATGAAGCAGGGCAAAGACTAACAGAGTTTTTCCAAGAAAATGCACTGGTCATAGCAAACACCCTCTTCCAACAACACAAGACAGGACTCTACACATGGACATCACCAGATGGTCACCGAAATCAGACTGATTATATTCTTTGCAGCCAAAGATGGAGAAGCTCTATACAGTCAACAAAAACAAGACCAGGAGCTGACTGTGGCTCAGATCATGAACTCCTTATTACCAAATTCAGACTCAAATTGAAGAAAGTGAAAACCACTAGACCATTCAGATATGACCTAAATCAAATCCCTTATGATTATACAGTGGAAGTGAGAAATAGATTTAAGGGCCTAGATCTGATAGATAGAGTGCCTGATGAACTATGGAATGAGGTTCGTGACATTGTACAGGAGACAGGGATCAAGACCATCCCCATGGTAAAGAAATGCAAAAAAGCAAAATGGCTGTCTGAGAAGGCCTTACAAATAGCTGTGAAAAGAAGAGAGGTAAAAAGCAAAGGAGAAAAGGAAAGATTATAAGCATCTGAATGCAGAGTTCTAGAGAATAGCAAGGAGAGATAAGAAAGCCTTCTT
The DNA here is from genome assembly GCA_006408675.1 of Madoqua kirkii. Classification (NCBI taxonomy): domain Eukaryota; kingdom Metazoa; phylum Chordata; class Mammalia; order Artiodactyla; family Bovidae; genus Madoqua; species Madoqua kirkii. The sequence continues at coordinate 22,865 of SJYC01077575.1, read as the reverse complement.
CAGCAATCAATGCAAAGAAATAGAGGAAAAGAACAGAATGGGAAAGACTAGAGATCTCTTCAAGAATACACAGAAGAATTGTACAAAAAAGATCTTCATGACCTGGATAATCATGATGGTGCAATCACTCATCTAGAGCCAGACATCCTGGAATGTGATGTCAAATGGGCCTTAGGAGGCATCACTTCGAACGAAGCTAGTGGAGGTGATGAAATTCCAGTTGAGCTATTTCAAATCCTGAAAGAAGATGCTGTGAAAGTGCTGCACTCAATATGCGAGCAAATTTGGAAAACTCAGCAGTGGCCACAGGACTGCAAAGGTCAGTTTTCATTCCAATCTCAAAGAAAGGCAATGCCAAAGAATACTCAAACTACCGCACATTTACACTCATCTCACAATTCACACATTATTTACCTTTTTTTGTCTGGCCTCATTCACTCAAGATTATGGTTGTGAGATGTCTCTGTGTTGCATATAGAAGTAGCTTGTTTACTCTCATTACTAGTTAGAATTCCTCTAAATGAACATCCCGTTAATTTATCCATTATGATATAGATGGACATTTGCATTGTTTCCAGCTTGAAGTTACATGACTAGGACTACTAGGAACATTTCCTTACATATATTTTGGCAAATACTTTTATGTCTTTCTGTTAGATATATTATCTTTAAGTATATTTGTCAGATCAAAGGGATATATATATGTTTTATGCATATATATATACACAAATATATATATATATATTTTCCAAAGTGGTTGTAGCAATTTACACTTTCAGCACCTGTGTATAAGAATTATAATTATCTGAAACCCTTACAAGTAACTGGTATTTTCTGTCTTCTTCACTGTATTCATTCTGATAGGTATTGTGGTTCTCTTTTAATGCATGCATTTTTTTTTACTTTTCCTAGAAATATGTAGCTTTTTATTTATATATTAAACTTAATGCATACAGTTAACTACATGTTATTAGTTGACTTAATATGTAAGTCTATTATATATTAATATGTAATAATTACAAATTATTTGTAATTAATGCAACTACACTTAGTTGACAAACCTAGGTTGCTTCCATGTCCTAGCTATTGTAAATAGTGCTTCAGTAAACATCTGGGTACATGTGTCTTCTGACTATATTTTTCTGAAACCCAACTAACTCAGTTGACAAACACTTTAGAAAAAGATATCTTCCCTACAACTATATTTTGGAGTTGAAATATTCCTCTGTTGTATACCAATAACAATAAAACATTAGTTAGAGAGGAAAACATTGAAACAAACCATTATACTATATTTGGGTTTCAGAAAAATATAGTCAGGAAGACAAATGGACAGATGAATGATAAATAAGCTGTGGTACGTATAAACAATGGGATTTTTTAAAAAATGCTCAGCCATAAACTGGAATGCATTTGACTCAGTTCTAACCAAGTGAATGAACCTAGAGCCTATTACACAGAGGTCAGTAAGTAGAAAGAGAAAGACAAATACTGTTTATTAGCACCTATATATGGAATCTAGAATGATGGTACTGATGAATCTATCTTTAGGGCAGCAGTGAAGATGCAGACATAGAGAACAGACTTGTGGACACAGGAGGGAAGGAAAAGGTGGGACAAACTGAGAGAGTGGCACTGAAGCATATGCATCACAATATGGAAAATTAGATGGCTGTATGATTGATGCAGGGAGCTCTAATCCAGTGCTCTGTGGCAACCTAGAGGGATCAGATAGGGTGGGAGGCAAGGAGCTTAAGGAGGTTAAGAGGGGACATACGTAGACTTATGACTGATTCATGTTGATATATGGCAGCAACCAACAGAATATTGTAAAGCAATTATCTTCCAATTAAAAATAAAATAAAAAGTTACATGATAGGGGGGGAAAATGGATAATTTCTCTTATCCCCAAAATCACAAAGGGAGTTTCTATAGACCTTGAACACCACATACTTTAAGAAAATTTAGTCAAGTATTGTTGAATTATTATGAGCTAATAATCCACCTCAATGTTTTCTTAATTAAAACATAGTTCAAATGACATAGAATTTAATTTATAACAGGCAAACTAATAAACCAGATAAAATAGAGGCTCTACTTGTGACATCAAAGCTTTAAAGGCTGACAAACTGGCTGGTTTTGGGTCTAAATTATTATCTTTATTTTTTAATTTTTTGGTTGTCTATTTTATGATTTTTTCTTTTATTTATTTATTTTTAATTTATTTTGTATTGAAGTATAATTGCTTTACAGAACTTTGTTGTTTTCTGTCAAACCTCAGCATGAATCAGCCATAGGTATAGATATATCCCCTCCCTTTGGGACCTCCTTCTCATCTCCCTCCCCATCCCACTCCTCTAAGTTGATATAGAGCCCCTGTTTGAGTTTTCTGAGCCACACAGCAAATTCCCATTGGATATATATTTTACATATGGTAATGTAAGTTTCCATGTTACACTTTCCATACATCTCACCCTCTCCTCCCCTCTCCCCATGTCCATAAGTCTATTCTCTATGTCTGTTTCTCCACTGCTGCCCTGTAAATAAATTCTTCAGTACCATTTTTTCTAGACTCCATATGTGTGTGTTAGAATATATTTATCTTTCTCTTTCTGACTCACTTCACTCTGTATAATAGGTTCTAGGTTCATCCACTTCATCAGAACTGCCTCAAATGTGTTTCTTTTAATGGCTGAGTAATATTCTATTGTGTATATGTACCACAACCTCTTTATCGATTCATCTGCCGATGGGCATCTAGATTGCATCCATGATCTAGCTATTGTAAATAGTACTGCAGTGAACAACGGGAAACATGTGTCTTTTTCAACGTTGGTTTCCTCAAGGTATATTCCTGAGAGATTGCTGGGTCATATGGTAGATGTATTCCTAGTTTTTTAAGGAATCTCCATACTGTCTTCCATAGTGGCTGTATCAATTTACATTCCCAACAACCGTGCAAGAGAGCTCCCTTTTCTCCACACTCTTTCCAGCATTTATTGTTTGTAGATTTTTTGATGATGGCCATTCTGATCGGTGTGAGGTGATACCTCACTGTGGTTTTGATTTGCATCTCTCTAATAATGAGTGATGTTGAGCATCTTTACATGTCTTTGTTAGCCTTCTGTATGTCTTCTTTGGAGAAATGTCTGTTTAGGTCTTTTTCCCACTTTTTGATTGGGTTGTTTTTCTGGTATTGAGTTGTATGAGTTGCTTGTATATTTTGGCAATTAATTCTTTGTCAGTTGCTTCATTTGCTATTATTTTCTCCCATTCTGAGAGTTGTCTTTTCACCTTGCTTATAGTTTCCTTTGTTGCACAAAAGCTTTTAAGTTTAATTAGGTCCCACTTGTTTACTTTTGTTTTTATTTCCCTTACTGTAGGAGGTGGGTCATAGAGCACCTTGCTTTGATTTATGTCATCGAGTGTTCTGCCTATATTTTCCTCTAAGAGTTTTATAGTTTCTGGTCTCATATTTAGGTCTTTAATCCATTTTGAGTTTATCTTTGTGTGTGTTGTTTGGAAGTGTTCTAATTTCATTCTTAGCTACATTCTGGACATGCATCTGTCCAGTTTTCCCAGCACCATTTTTTGAAGAGGCTATCTTTGCCCCACTGTATATTCTCCCTTCCTTTGTCAAAAATAAGGTACCCATAGGGGCACGGGTTTATTTCTGGGCTTTCTATCTTGTTGCATTGGTCTATATTTCTGTTTTTGTGCCAGTACCATTCTGTCCCCATGACTGAAGCTTTGTAGTATAATCTGAAGTCAGGAAGCTTGATTCCTTCAGCTCCAGTCTTCTTTCTCAAGACTGCTTTGGCTATTCAGGGTCTTCTGTGTTTCCATATGAATTGTGAAATTTTTTGTTCTAGTTCTGTGAAAAATTCCATTGGTAATTTGATAGGGGTCACACTGAATCTGTAGATTGCATTTAGTAGTATAGTCATTTTCACAATATTGATCCTTCCTACCCAGAAACATGGAATATCTCTCCATCTGTTTATGCCATCTTTGATTTCTTTCATCAGTGTCTTATAATTTTCTATATACAGTTCTTTTGTCTCCTTAGATAAGTTTATTCCTAAATACTTAATTCCTTTTGTTGCAATGGTGAATGGGATTGATTCCTTAATTTCTCTTTCTGATTTTTCATTGTTAGTATACAGAAATGCATATGATTTCTGTGTACTGATTTTGTGTCTTGCAACTTTTCTAAATTCACTGATTAGCTCTAGTAATTTTCTGATACTATCTTTAGGGTTTTCTATGTACAGTGTCATGTCATCTGCAAACAGTGAGAGCTTTACTTCTTTTCTGATCTGGATTCCTTTTATTTCTTTTCCTTCTCTGATTGCTTTAGCTAGGACTTCCAGAACTATGTTGAATAGTAGTGGTGAGAGTGGACACGCTAGTCTTGTTCCTATTTTTAGGGGGAATGTTTTCAGTTTCTCACCATTGAGTATAATGTTTGCTGTAGGCTTATCATATATGACCTTTACTATGTTGAGGTAGATTTCTTCTATGCCCATTTTCTGAAGAGTTTTAATCATAAATGGGTGCTGAGTTTTGTCAAAGGCGTTTTCTGCATCTATTGAGATTACCATATGGTTTTATCTTTCAATTTGTTAATATGGTGTATCACATTGATTGATTTGCATATATTGAAGAATCCTTACATCCCTGGAATAAACCCAATTTGATCATGGTGTATGAGCTTTTAGATGTATTGCTGAATTCTGTTTGCTAAAATTTTGTTGAGGATTTTTGCACCTATGTTCATCAGTGATATTGGCCTATAGTTTTCTTTCTGTGTGTTGTTTTTGTCTGGTTTTGGTATCAGGGTGATGGTGGCCTCATAGAATGAGTTTGGAAGTGTTCCTTCCTCTGCGATTTTTTGAAACAAGTTTTAGAAGGACAGCGATTAGCTCCTCTCTAACTGTCTGACAGAATTCCTCTGTGAGGCCGTCTGGTCCTGGGCTTTGGTTTTTTGGGTGATTTTTGAGCACAGATTCAATTTCAGTGCTTGTAATTGGGTTGTTCACAATGTCTATTTCTCCCTGGTTCAGTCTTCAAAGACTGAATTTTTCTAAGAATCTGTCCATTTCTTCCAGGTTATCCATTTTATTGCTCTATGGCTGTTCATAATAGTCTCTTATAATGCTTTGTATTTCTGCACTGTCTGTTGTAACCTCTCCTGTTTCTTTTCTAATTTTGTTGATTTGATTCTTCTCTCTTTTTTCTTGATGATCTGGCTAACAGTTTGTCAATTTTGTTTATCTTCTCAAAGAACCAGCTTTTAGTTTTATTATTCTTTGCTATTATTTCTTTCATTTCTTTTTCATTTATTTCTGCTCAGATATTTATGATTTCTTTTCTTCTACTAATTTTGGGGCTTTTTTGTCCTTTTTTCAGTTGTTTTAGGTGTAAAGTTAGGTTGTCTATTTGATGTTTTTCTGATTTCTTGAGGTAGGATTTTATTGTTATACACTTCCTCTCAGAACTGCTTTTGCTGCATCCCATAAGTTTTGAGTTGTCGTGTTTTCATTGTCATTTGTTTCTAGAAATTGTTTGATTTCCCTTTTGATTTATTCAGTAACCTGTTGGTTATTTAGAGCATATTTTTTAACCTCCATGTGTTTGTGTTTCTTGCATTTTTTTTTTCTTGTAATTGATACCTAGTGTCATAGCATTGTGGTCAGAGACACTTGATATGATTTCAATTTTCTCAAATGTACTGAGGTTTGATTTGTGACCCAAGATGTGGTCTATCTTGTAGAATGTACCATGTGCACTTGAGAAGAAGGTGTATTCTTCTGTATTTGGATGGAATGTCCTGAAGATCAATGAGATCCATCTTATCTAATGAATCATAATGTATCATTAGACTTGTGTTTCCTTATTAATTTTCTGTTTTGATGATCTGTCCATTGGTGTGAGTTATTTTGTAATAAATCCAATTTTTAATTATAGAGAAACAAACAACATACTTCCTAATTTGTACAAAGGTACCATATGGGTTTAATGAACTTAATGAACTTTTGAAACTAAATATAAGTCTTGCTTCAGACATTATTATTTCAGAATTTCAGTTACCTTCTTAAAGAATCACAAATTGTAGAATTTCAAGAAAGGAATGCTAATGATGAAATTTATATATTGATCTTTAAATAGCTCTTTTTTTTAAATCAAAACTTTTGTAAGCTCACTCTCATATTTTTGGCAGGACCACCAACAGAAAATCCACTATGAAAAGTCTAAACTTGATAGGTGCATTTGAGATTAGGGATATTTGGATGTCTTTTATTATTTTTCCTGAGAAATTACATGGGGTTGTTATATAGAAAAAATGATAAATAACTTTGCTATTTTAATACTGATATAGGTACCAACCATGTTACATAATACTTGTGTCTGATAATAGAAGAGACAGCAGCTCATAACCTATTGATAAAAATTATATAAAATTAGCATACATTATCCATATACTTAAAATTTCTGAGCTCCATTAGCTTTATCTTAGCATTTAAGGGAAAAATTATTCTCAAGTCATCCTGAATTGAAGGGGATGCAGCTCATTAAATTAACCAGAGATAGCTTGATATGAGAAGTGTCCTGAAGCTTATCAGTTCTTATCCCAGTTCTAACACAAAGATTTTTTCCTTGGTCAAGTAATGCAAACGAGAGAGATGATGTTGGCCTGGACTACAGTGATAACCATGGTCAAATTCTGTATGTATTTGGAAGCACTTCATACAGGTTTTGCTAACTGATTATATGTGGCCTTAGAAAAAGAAGGAAGTCAAGGATGACAGTAAAACTTTTCACCTGAGTAACATGAAGAATGGAATTATCTGCCCTTAAATAAGAAAGGAATGTCAGGAGAGCACTTGAAACATGTTAAGTTTGAGATGCCTATAGAAGCGATAGACAACTGGGTATACCAGTCTGGAGTTTAGCAGAGGGAACCAGACTAGAACTCCCAAGTTTGGCTTTGACACTGTATAGATACGTTAAAATTTTGGAACTGAATGAGATCAACCCAGAAGGGAATATAGATGATGGGAGAAATCAAATAGATTCCGGACATACTGTGTAGTTAGACTTGAAAGAATTTGCTGTTAAATGTAGGTGTAAAAGGTAAGATTCAAAAATGGCTCCAAGGATTTGGAGGAAAAAAAATGAAGCTATGGATTGACTGATCCTGAAACTCTCCATTATTGGAGATAAAGAGGAATCAGGGAACTAAACAGTAGGATTGATTAGAAAGGAAGGAATGAAACCAGAGAAGGAAAATGTCTTGGAAACCAAGTGAAGTATGTTTTGAGTAATAAGCAATTAATTGACTTGGATTTACATGAAAAGTGAGAAATGACCCTTGGGTTTCATGTGATGGAGATCACAGTCAATCATATATATATATATATATATATATATATATTTAATACTTTATTCTACTTTACAATATTGTATTGGTTTTGCCATACATTGACATGAATCAGCCACAGGTGTATACAATCTCCCAATGCCGAAGCCCCCTCCCACCTCCCACCCTACACCATCTCCCTGGATCATCCCGTACACCAGCCCCAAGCATCCTGTACTGTGTTGAACATAGACTGGCACTTCATTTCTTATATGATAGTATACATGTTTCAGTGCCATTCTCCCAAATCATCTCACCCTCTCTCTCTCCCTCAGAGTCCAAAAGTCCATTCTATACCTCTGTGTCTCTTTTGTTGTCTCACCTACAGGGTCATCATTATTATCTTTCTAAATTCCATATATATGTGTCAGTATACTGTATTGGTGTTTTTCTTTCTGGCTTACGTCACTCTGTATAATCGGCTCCAGTTTCATCCATCTCATTAGAACTGATTCAAATTTATTCTTTTTAAGGGCTGAGTAATACTCCATTGTGTATATGTACCACAGCTTTCTTATCCATTCATCTGCTGATGGACATCTAGGTTGTTTCCATGTCCTGGCTATTATAAACAGTGCTGCAATGAACATTGGGGTACATGTGTCTCTTTCAATTCTGGTTTCCTCGGTGTGTATGCCCAGCAGTGGGATTGCTGGGTCATAAGGCAGTTCTATTTGCAATTTTTTAAGGAATCTCCACACTGTTTTCCATAATGGCTGTACTAGTTTGCATTCCCACCAACAGTGTAAGAGGGTTCCCTTTTCTCCACATCCTCTCCAGCATTTATTGCTTGTAGACTTTTGGATCGCAGCCATTCTGACTGGTGTGAAATGGTACCTCATTGTGGTCTTGATTTGCATTTCTCTGATAATGAGTGATGTTGAGCATCTTTTCATGTGTTTGTTAGCCATCCGTATGTCTTCTTTGGAGAAATGCCTATTTAGATCTTTGGCCCATTTTTTGATTGGATCATTTGTTTTTCTGGAGTTGAGGTGCATAAGTTGCTTGTATATCTTTGAGATTAGTTGTTTGTCAGTTGCTTCATTTGCTATTGTTTTCTCCCATTCAGAAGGCTGTCTTTTCACCTTACTTATAGTTTCCTTTGTTGTGCAGAAGCTTTTGATTTTAATTAGGTCCCATTTGTTTATTTTTGCTTTTATTTCCAGTATACTGGGAGGTGGATCATAGAGGATCCTGCTGTGATATATGTCCGAAAGTGTTTTGCCTATGTTCTCCTCAAGGAGTTTTATAGTTTCTGGTCTTACGTTTAGATCTTTAATCCATTTTGAGTTTATTTTTGTGTGTGGTGTTAGAAAGTGGTCTAGTTCCATTCTTTTGCAAATGGTTGACCAGCTTTTCCAGCACCACCTGTTAAAGAGACTGTCTTTACTCCATTGTATGTTCTTGCCTCCTTTGTCGAAGCTAAGGTGTCCATATGTGTGTGGATTTATCTCCGGGCTTTCTATTTTGTTCCACTGATCTATATTTCTGTCTTTGTGCCAGTACCATACTGTCTTAATGACTGTGGCTTTGTCGTAGAGCCTGAAGTCAGGCAAGTTGATCCCTCCAGTTCCATTCTTCTTTCTCAAGATTGCTTTTGCTCTTTGAGGTTTTTTTGTATTTCCATACAAATCTTGAGATTATTTGTTCTAGTTCTGTGAAAAATACCATAGTCAATCATATTTAAAGTAGTGTGGATTGAGCAAAATTGGAAAACAGTAACTATGGCAATTGCTTTTAAGTGAGAACAGAGGAAGAAAAATTACAGACAGAGATTACAAGATTATAGATAATTCTAAGGCTTTTGCTATAAATGAGAGAAATGAGGCAATGATTACAGGGGGAGATGTGGTCAGTTTTTTGTTTTTAGGATGGATACTAGCATGTATTTATGTCAATAATGTCAGCAGAGAGAGAAACTAAAGACATGAGAAAGCAGAGGAAAGGTTGATTGATGAAGCAGTACAGAGGATGGGGTTCTAGGAAATAAGAGAAGTGCTGGCCTTTGCTAGAAACATGGGCATATTATCATATGAATAGAAGAGAAGGTATAATATTTTTTTGGCAAGGAGTAGATAAGTGGATGGGCTTCCCAGGTGACTCAGTGGGAAAAGAATCTGCCTGCCAATGCAGGAACCCCAGGATTCATGGATTTGATCCCCGAGTCAGGAAGATCCCCTGGAGTAGGAAATGGCAACCCACTCCAGTATTCTTGCCAGGATAATTCCATGGACAACAGAGCCTGGTGGACCACAGTTCACAGCATCTCAAAGAGTCAGACACGACTGAGCAACACAGCACAGTGGAGAGATGTCCTGGTAGCCTATAGAATTGCTTTTCTGATTCTTTTCTCAGTGAATCAAGAAGCCAGGTCATCAATCAAGAAGTCTGAAGACAGAGAAGATGTGAAATATTCAAGGAAAGTGTTAAGTATGAATGGATGAGGGAAATACCTAAGAATTGCTGGGAAGTATAATCCATTTCAAGTGAAATCCATTTCAAGGTTTTCATGAACTGAAAATGTGAAGACATCACAGCTGTGTATTTTCCTTTAGTCACATCCAGTGACTCAGGGCTAGACACATTTAGATAAGGATTTTATTATTTATGCATATATTTATATATTTATTTGACATTAAATTTATGTATTTATTTATGTATATATTTATGTATTTATTGTTGCAGCATGTGGGATCTTTAGTTGCAGCATGCAGGATTTAATTACATGACCAGGTGTCCAGCTTCAGCTCCTTTCATTGGGAATGTAGAATCTTAGCCACTGGACCAGCAAAGAAGTCCCTAGATGAGAGTTTTAAATGTAACTAATGGTTTAGGCAGACAAGTAAGAAAAAGAATAGGGGCAAACTTGTAGGTGTATGCATGGGAGGGATAATCATTAACTGTGGAATTTATGTAGGGAAGTGAGAAGACAGAGTGGGGTGTCCAAGGTCACTGAAAGGTGGCTGAATTAATGGACTGTAGGTGTAAAGAATTAGAAGGATTTTTGGAGTTTTGTGATGAGTGAGTTGAAATATGAGAGGTGGTATTGAAAAGTATGTTTGAAATTGACATTAGGAAGGGATTTCAGTTATTATTAAAAGGCTAGTTGTATCATGTGAATCATGTTGGCGAGAGGCAGGGTGTAGGCTGGAGGCAAGGTCAGTGGAGGAGTTCCAGCTCCACCAGGAAGAAAGTAAATCTTGGTTTGTAAGAGTTCAAGCCATTAGGTTTTCTTTGAAGGAAAAAGGATTATTTGTAAGGAAGTTGGTAGATTTCTACCCAAAGCCTCTTGATCTAATAGGAAGACTGAGAGTGTTTCAGTTAATCTAAGATCTTGGGGGAAGAATCTGGATTTGGGCAACACTGGGTGCCAAGGCCCTGTGTGTTGCTAGGCAACTGAGAAAAGCCGCCCAGCCTAGTTCTGGTCTTTGGCGCACTTCCTGTCTGCGACCCACTTCGGGTCTCTGGTCGCTTTGACTCCAGCCTTGTGGGGGAGCATCTGGCCAGAGGGTTCTGCAAGCCAGAGGCTCAGGGCCCACAGGTAGGTGGGGCAGTTAGGAGTTCCAGGACTTCCTGGTCCCACTGAAGCGCTGCCTCCTGAACTGCCATGAAGAAGCTTTTCACCTTACCGAGAAGGAAGGATGAGCCCCACTGCTCCTGCTCACCCCTGCTTGTAGGCAGATGGGCCAGTATTGGCCTCTTTGCCCAATCAGGCTACACCTTTCGAGATAAGAATTTAAAGAAACTTCACAGAGCTGCCTCAGTTGGGGATTTAGAGAAGGTGAAGGAGTGTCTTCAGCTCAAGAAGCAAGATGTGAACATGCGGGACAGAGAACTCAGGTGACCAGAGTGACTGAAGGGCAGCATGGTGGGGAAGCTGAGGGCCACTGGGTCCTCTAACCAGAATCATGACTTGTCTGGGCTCTCCCACTGCTTGTCACTGTATATTTCCCACAGCAGAGAGGTCTGGTAACCATTGGCAGAGGGTCACACCCCCAACTTTCAGCTTCTTCCCTTTAGAAAGGCTCTTCTGGATATCTGAGGGCACTTGCCTTAATCTCCAGTGCTTACTCCACCCTCTCCCCGACCTACAGTTTGTCCCTGTGGCAAATCTTGTTCCTAGCCACTAAGATTTTCCATGTTCATAACGTACTGATAGAAAAAGAGTAGAGGCAACTTTTCAGAAGAGTAGTTGTTAAGATTTTAAGACTCTGAAAGAGCACAACTTTTTAATGTAGATCTCCTATGAAAAAAACTTTTTTTTTGAGTTATAGAGGATCTTCAAAAAGCTCATCAGCAACCACTTACTGCAAAAACAAAATTAATTTTATAAAGAAATGAAGTTATGTATTTGGCATTAATAATGGAAAATGTGTTCTATATGTGCCTCCCTTAAATCTTGTGGGGAGTTTTCAGGTCATTGAGTGTATAAAACGTCATGTTTCATCACTATGGTTAGAGGATTTGTGTTAACTTATGGATAGGTTTACCTCCTCTTTTAATAAAATCAGAGTTGTCTAATTTATCTGACTTTTATCTTGTGCCACTGCTTTAAATTTCTTTACAAGGTCATGAATAACCTCAGCATGACTTTATCCAATGGTCAGTTCTCAGTCTTACCTGGGAGGCATCTCAGCCAAGTCTCTTACTTCCTTATCAATAGTATTTGAGATACTGTATTGTCTTGCAGGACAACTGGTTCACCTGGCATTTTCCTACTCTTGTGTACAGTTCTTTTTAGACTCTTTTGCTGGTTTTGTTCATCTTCCTGACTGGTAAATATTTGAAGCCTCAGACCTTGAAATGATTCTCTTTATCTTAATCCTCACTTGACTGGTGACAAGAGATTGTCTGTATCTGATTTCCCTTGCTTCCCAACATTTTATCTCCAGCTGGGTGTCTCCCTGAACTCTAGACTCAAATATACAAATGCCTACGTATCGCTTGGATTTCTAATAGACTGTGGTGTGCTTGCAAATGTCTAATAATAAGATTTTGAGTCAGGTGGGGGTGAGGAGAAGGGAAGAGAAGCCCTGACTTCAAGATGCAAATGTGATGTCAATTGGCTGGAGTGATTGCTGAGAATTGAACAGTCAGCTTGTGAGAACCCTAGCTCCACTCCATCACTGATTTGGGATTCACATATCCGCGTACTGCACTCCTGTTACTTCTCAGATCTGCTCTTCTCTTCCTATAAATGCCAGATCCTTTCTTTCAGTTGTTTAGACTAGAACCCCTAGAGTCATTCTTGACTAATCTCATTCTTTCACATCCTCCATTTCTTTCAACAGGAGATCTTGGTTTTACCTTCAAAATAGATCTAAAGTCTAGCCGTTTCTTGCCACCGTCAGTTACCACCCTAATCAAAGCCACTATCATACTTTAACGAGACTTACTGCAGTGGCCTCCCAGGTAGTTTTCTGTCTTCTAACATTTTCAGTGTATTCTCCACGTATTAGCCAGAATGATCCTCTTAAGTGTAAGTGAAGTGATGTCTTTCCTTGCCTAAACAACATCCATTGGCTTTTCTTCTCATTAGGGGTAAAAGTCAAAGTCCTTCCAAGGCTCATAAGCCCTACACAACATTCACCCCCACTTCTTGTTATCTCTCTGATCTTGCCTCCTACACCTCTCCCTTTCATTCATCTCCAGTTCCCCCTTGCCTTCTTAGTGTTCCACAGAAATGCTAGACATGTAGTTAGAGCCTTTGGACTTGCTGGTTCCCTTACCTGGGTACTTTTCCCTCCCAGATAGTCACATGGCTTGGTCTCATTTCCTTTGGGTTTGTCACCATATCAGTGAAGGCTTCCTTGGCTACACTACCTACAATTGAACCCCTTCTCCATGCTGACATTTTCTGTTCCTCTTCCCTGCCTGATTTTTCCCTTTAGCACTTAATACTGTCTGTTGTATCTTGTATTTTATTTTGTTGACCTCTTCTGCTAGCCAGGTATGATTCATAAGGTCAGGTATTTTTGTTTTGTTTGCTGCTGTGTCTTCATCACCTACAACCTTGCCTAAGCCATAGTAAGTATTTAATAAATGTTTTTGATGAATGAATACATACATATATATCTATGCAGATAAATATAATTTAAAGATATCTACTCAGCAATAAAATGATATCTCATTAATATAAGAAATGAAATTACTGTACATGTATGAATCTCAAAAGTGTCATGCTAAGTCAAAGAAATCAGATAATAAATAAAACTATATATCAAGTGACTCCTTTACTATGAAATTTTCGAAGGGCAAAAGTATAGCCAAGGAAAGCAAATCAGTAGTTACCAGGTGCTTCATACAGGGACTGGAGGAACGAGATTGATTATAAAGGGATATGAGTGATAGAAACATTCTTTATCATGTTTACGGTGGCAGATATATGACTATATATTGGTTAAAACTCATAAAATTGTACATTTAAACTTTTTGTATATTATACCTGAATAAAGCTGAATTATGAATCCAAAAGTGTCATGCTAAGTCAAAGAAATCAGATAATAAATAAAACTATATATCAAGTGACTCCTTTACTATGAAATTTTCGAAGGGCAAAAGTATAGCCAAGGAAAGCAAATCAGTAGTTACCAGGTGCTTCATACAGGGACTGGAGGAACGAGATTGATTATAAAGGGATATGAGTGATAGAAACATTCTTTATCATGTTTACGGTGGCAGATATATGACTATATATTGGTTAAAACTCATAAAATTGTACATTTAAACTTTTTGTATATTATACCTGAATAAAGCTGAATAAAATGTCTCAAACTGTATATTCTATTTGAATATTTGTGTGTATGTGTAGAAAGACTGAGAATGGGATAAAGTATGAGTGGATACATACTAAACTTAAAATCACTATTTCTGAAGAGTAGATGAGATTTGGGCAGGGGAAGTAGAGAAATAATGGTTATGGGAGACTTGCTTTGTGCTGTTTAATTTTTTAAAAATGATTTATAGTTATTTATATAATGTTGCATAAACTCATTTTAGAAGCATTATGCTAAAGGTATCTGATGCCTCATGTAGGTATATGACATATACACAATGGCCTTAGGAAATAACATTCTATCTGTTTTCTAGTAAACATAATGATACTAAGAGTGGAAGTTTCTGATTAGGAGAGAACAAGAGAAACGCCATGACAGTTAATGAGCAGGTTGTTCTGAAGGCCATAGTATTCCAGTAGGAAGAACATTGTTTTGTGTATAAAATTCTGAATTTGCAGCCTGTCCTGCATTTGTATGACCTTGACCCTGAATCTCATCTTGTCAAATCAGAATTATTACTTGATAAGTGTTTTTTAAACCAAGCAAGCCCTGTTGCAAACTATTTCTTATTAAACCAGAAGAGCTCCTTGTTAATGTCCTTTTTTTATTTGGCTTATCTTTATGTTTTTATTTTAAAAGTAATGTACCTAATAAGTATAAAAATGAATGGAAGATGTCTAATATCTCTCCCAGATATTACCTTCTGTGTGTGTGTGTTTTTTTTAATAAATGAAATGAAATTACCTTCTGTGTGTGTGTTTTTTTTTAATAAAAAGTCCCTCAGATCTGTAGATAGCCTGGTCAGTGAAGGCTCAATTCCAAATGAATACTTTCTACCATACTACTCAAACCCAGATTAGATCTAAAGTGCTGGTTTACAGTTGAAAGTAGTGATCCAGTGTGAGGTAGCTTCCTTGGTTACTTCTTCACTCACACTGAATTCTAAGTTATCATCAAGAGCCCAAGTCAGTTGATAAGGAGGGTGTTCTCACGATGACCTAATTTAAGGAAGCAGCTGTGTTCTGGTCTTGCATCCTGTGTAGCAGGTAGCACTTCTCTTCAGATTCCAGAATAGTGACTCTTCGTATCCATCTGAGTTGCTCCTTTTGTTAAAGTTCAGTTAAAGATTTCTCGGATGTGATAATTCTTCATTTGGCCACAATCTCTGCTGACAATTCTTCCACTGGTATATGAGAGAGTGAGCGACTGGGAGGAAACAAAACTTGAATCAAACAGTAGGATACCAGCTTGTCTAAAACCCTAGAAACCGGCACTAGGCCTTGCAGGGATTTAAATTTTTTGTAAGTACCATGAGTTAAAAGGTAACAATATAAATCAGAGTCTTCACTTTGCAATGTGGTACACTAATAAAGGTTGTGTATTTTTGAGAAATGAAATAATACACTTGGTTTTAAAGTGTGTCGCTAAGATATTTGTAAATACATGTTTTGCATTCAGCTATTTCAAAAAATAGGATGGTTTTTGACATTAGGTGAGAAAGCATTGATATTATAGAAGCTCTTGTATATGTACACATTTGGTAAAGGATCATAACAAAGGCATTACTTGCTGCCTATTTCAATATTTCATATTCTTAATTCTATGGAATTAAGACTATTAATCTAAAACTTTAAATGGAACGGAGGCAATCTGTATATTCTTGAGATTTTTTTAAAGCCAGGATGACTCATTTGAACGGATGCCAAGTATTCTGGGTAAAAACCTTTTTAAGACTATTTTGAAGGTTAAGTAATATTATAACCTTTGTAAGGTTTCATGCCTACTCAGGATAAATTAGTCTTGTTTTCAAATTTTGTGTAAAAGACCACAGGACTATATATTGCTCAATACTTCCTTAAGAAACTGAAGCTTTCAGAGCTATTTTATTTTATTGACTCTGTGGTTGATTTCCTGTGTTCGTTGGGGCATTTAGATGCACTCTGAGATGTTTATAAAAGTTTCATTGTCATGTAGGGTTTCTTCTTTGCTAGATATGGTTCAGTCTCAGACTGTGCATTGGGGTGGGCCCTAATCCTATCTGACTGGTGTCCTTATAGAAGGAGATTAGGAATGCAGAGACACAGAGAGGACTGGAAGAGGACAGTTATCTACTAGCCAAGGACAGAGGCCTGTAACAGAGGCTTCCCGTATGGCCCTCAGGAAACCAATCCTGCTGACACCTTAACCTTGGACTTCCAGTCTCCAGAATTGTGAGAAAACAAATTTTTGTTGCTTAAGCTCCGCAGTCTGTGGTATTTTGTTACAGCAGCCCTAGCAATCTATATACCAAGTATAACCTAAAGCCACTTTTTCTACCTTGTGAGTGGTTTTTTGTGATTACAGGAAGA
This sequence comes from Madoqua kirkii, assembly GCA_006408675.1. Lineage (NCBI taxonomy): Eukaryota > Metazoa > Chordata > Mammalia > Artiodactyla > Bovidae > Madoqua > Madoqua kirkii. Next base: position 6,318 of record SJYC01077575.1, on the reverse strand, counting down.
AAAGAAGTGTCAGACAATGGGACTATCTAAAACAAAAATGGTATCTATTGATGGAGTTGACTTGAGAGGAGGTTGTGGACAGCAGTTGAGTGTGTGATGTAACTGGGAAGGCATTATTAGCTAACACCCATGATTCTTACTTGAGAATTATGTATTATGAATTGAACTGAATATTTATGAATGTTGGAATTCATATATTTAATATATTTTCTCTTTATGGATAGATATCAATTAATTGCTAATAATGAAAAGGAAAAAAAGTTAAACAGATATCTAACTCTATGAACACAACTTTGGACACTATATTTGATACAGAACAACTGCAGAAAAGTTAGAATATACAAATTGAACAAGTAATTTTCCTTGTTAATTTTTATTTGTATTTTAGGAAGGGACATGACTTTTGCAAATAATATATAAATTTGAAATTTTCTCCTATGTTGAAATGCTAAATATCTTAAAGACTATTCTTAAGAATATTAGTGATTAAAACATTCTGACACTGTTGAGTGAAATGTAATATAAAAATATACTGAATGTTTAAGACATTTTAATTCATTCTCTTGAATAGTTAAAAAAACACACTTATATTCTTTAACTCTTCTAGGTATTTGTTAATTGATTCTTGCATTTTTTCCATTTTGCTTTCAAAGTTTTTGATCATTACTATCATTATTGTGAATTATTTTTCAGGTAGTTTGCCTACTTCCTCTTCATTTATTTGGACTTTTGTGTTTCTAGTTTGTTGCTTCATTTGTGACTATTTCTCTGCCTTTTCATTATTATTATTATTATTATTATTATTTTAACTTCTTATGTTTGAAGTCTCCTTTTCCCAGGCTTCAAGGTTGAATTCTTTCTTCTTTTTGGTTTCTGTCTTCTAAGTTTGGTCCAGTGATTTGTGTAAGCTTCTTATAGGGTGAGATTTGTGCTGAGGTTTTGTTTGTTTTTCCTCTGATGGTAAAGGCTGAGTGAGGTGGTAATCCTGTCTGCTGATGATTTTGTTTGTATTTTTGTCCTGCACAGGGTGCTATTGGTGATTGGGTGATGCTGGGTCTTGTTTTCACGTGGTTTCCTTTGTGTGAGTTCTCATTATTTGATATAAGGTTAGTTCTCTGGTAGTCTAGGGTCTTGGCCTCGGTGCTCCCACTTCAAAGGCTCAGGGCTTGATCTCTAGTTTTGCATGCATCTATATATTCTTTTCTGCTGGTCAGTTACTCCTGTTTGCTCTCAGCTGGTGTTCTGCATGCACTTCTGTGTGTGAATGTGTATTCCTGATGTACCTTGTGCTGTGAACTGGGACAGCAATCACATGTCTTAGGGGTTTAGTTTTCTTCCAGACCTCTTCATGACACTGAGAAAGGCAAATTTTTCTTAGGTTCAGTTCGGTTCAGTTCAGTCGCTCAGTCGTGTCCGACTTTGTGCGACCTCATGAATTGCACCACATCAGGCCTTCCTGTCCATGACCAACGCCTGGAGTTCACTCACACTCACATCCATCAAGTTGGTGATGCCATCCAGCCATCTCATGCTCTGTCATCTCCTTCTCCTCCTGCCCCTAATCCCTCCCAGCATCAGAGTCTTTTCCAATAAGTCAACACTTCACATGAGGTGGCCAAAGTACTGGAGTTTCAGCTTCAGCATCAGTCCTTCCAATGAACATCCAGGATTTCTTTAAAATGGACAGGTTGGATCTCCTTGCAGTCCAAGGGATGCCTAAGAATCTTCTCCAACACCACAGTTCAAAAGCATCAATTTTTTGGCGTTCAGCTTTCTTCACAGTCCAGCTCTCACATCCATACATGACTACTGGAAAAACCAAAGCCTTGACTAGACGGACCTTTGTTGGCAAAGTAATGTCTCTGCTTTTGAATATGCTGTCTAGGTTGGTCATAACTTTCCTTCCAAGGAGTAAGCGTCTTTTAATTTCATGGCTGCAATCACCATCTGCAGTGATTTTGGAGCCCACAAAAAATAAAGTCTGACACTGCTTCCACTGTTTCCCCATCTATTTCCCGTGAAGCGATGGGACTAGGTGCCAAGATCTTTGTTTTCTGAATGTTGAGCTTTAAGCCAACTTTTTCACCCTCCACTTTCACTTTCATCAAGAGGCTCTTTAGTTCCTCTCCACTTTCTGCCATAGGATGGTGTCATCTGCATATCTGAGGTTAATGATATTTCTCCTGGCAATCTTGATTCCAGCTTGTGCTTCTTCCAGCCTGTAGGGAACAAGTCGCTTGCAAACAAGGCTCTCGGTCAGGGCCGAACATTCTTGCAAACAAGACGTGCAGCCAAGAGTCCTTTGTTTGGCCCCAAGGAAAAGTTAACATTGCTTGCATACAAGGGTGTTTACCTGCTTCCTCAAAAGGAACAGTCCTTGGACAAATGGACTCTAAGTTGATAAAGAAGCCCTTGAAGAAAGTCTTAGCTGCAGTAAACAAGTTAAGGAAAAGATTATCTCGCCCTGCGCCTGCACATTGTATAGTCACTAAATCATGTTTGGCAACTTGCCCCGCTGATTGTTGTACAAAATATATAAAATAAAGCAGCCGCAAAAAGCGGCAAAAGAAAAAGGTTCAAACCACTCTGCAGTGTTGGTGTTTCATTCCGTCGCCAGCACCAGCCCAGCGTTTCTCATGATGTACTCTGCATATAAGTTAAAGAACCAGGGTGACAATATACAGCCTTGACATACTCCTTTTCCTATTTGGAACCAGTCTGTTGTTCCAGGTCCAGTTATAACTGTTGCTTCCTGACCTGCATATAGGTTTCTCAAGAGGCAGGTCAGGTGGTCTGGTATTCCCATCTCTTCCAGAATTTTCCACAGTTTATTGTGATCCACACAGTCAAAGGCTTTGGCATAGTCAATAAAACAGAAATAGATGTTTTTCTGGAGCTTTCTTGCTTTTTCGATGATCCAGTGGAAGTTGGCAATTTGATCTCTGGTTCCTCTGCCTTTTCTAAAACCAGCTTGAAAGGACACTGAAAACACCATCTCTCAGAGTTCACTGTCTTCTGGGAATCTCAGCAGCAATTCGTATTTTTTCCTGAGTGTCAGAACTTTAAAGTAGAAAGTTCAGACAAAGGAAAACATATTTTTAAAACTTACATTTAATCTTCATAATATTGTTAGAACGTACTATGTAGCAGTTGACTTCCATTCTTAAAGAAGCTTTTTCTTAACTGTTTTTATTTTTAAAGCAAGTCTGGTACATTTATCTTCCACCAATGCAAAGATTTGCTATATCAACTACTGCTTTGGATTGCCTTCTCTTGGCCCTTAATTTTATATATTTGCCTACACTGTTGCTGTGGAAGTCCCCTTTGGTCTTAAATTTTAGAGATTAGATTTCTTATTTCCCCACTACTATAAATATCTGGCTCACTCTTTCAGAAGCTCCTCTTGTTATTACTCAGTTTTCCAAATCTGCCTTCAAATGAAGTCTACTACTCCCAGGATCAATTCCAGAAGTATCTAGTGGCATCCCTTTGCACTGGGAATGGAAGTTAGGTACACTTTCACTGGCTTTAAAGATATATATATATATATATATATATATCTGTGGTATCTGGAGGAAACTCTTTTTATCAGTGTTTTATGTAGTTAATAATTGTACCACACCCAAATCAGGCTACTACTTTAGGAATAGGAATTGAAAGATAAATATTGCATTTTTGAAGATAGGCTTCAAAATCTAATGCTTTTTCTTGTCTAAAATTTAATGTTTCTCTTAAAAAAAAAAACCATCAAGTCATCTGATAGAATTTTGGATGCTGCCCAAAGAACGTTATGCTTGTTAGGATTTGAAATTATAATAATTCACAAATAACAAGTCATGTTAGGCTCTGGAATCTGGGCACTATTCCCAGAGTCAATGGTGAAATTAATGGGCAAATTCTTATCTTTGAGTAAGCAATTGTTTTGGTTGAATTGTTGCCATCCAGATTGGTGTTCACACTTGTTAGCATGTATTTGCAGAGACTAGGCAAGATCCAGAAATAACACTTTTAAGCATACATACAAACAGATACAATTACTATCATTTATAAATAAACAGGAATAATACAGTATGATATATCTTCATTGTCTACCCTTGCAAGTTGTCTTCCTTTGTGGATCTAGGTATAAACTGTTTTTTGTCAGTGCAATTTCTGGTAATATTTATTTTCACAAGTTTTCCAACACAGAGATTAATTTTATAATCAGAAAAAGCTTATCATAGTATATTGCTAAATGAAAATAATTATAAGATAGTAGTAACAGACGCTGGCTATTTAAAAATATATGTATATAAAAACACTAAGATAGATAACAGAATGTAAAATAATTCCACTTGAGTAATGGAATTATAAATTGCATTCATTGTTTCCTAAATTTCTTATAAAAAAGCATTACTTTGATAAAATGAACTTATGTTAAGGGGAGTGGGAGTTCTGGCATGTATTACCAGGAAGGGTGTCATACCTCATGATCTCAACTAGCTTGACCTGTGGCCATGTGGCTACTTCCCATCCCAGTTTTTCTTCTCATTTTTTCACCCCTCCCCACAATGTATCTAAATCTTCTCTTTTTACTGCTTAAGTCTGAAATCCCCCAGAAATGGTTCAGGCTACCTTCATAGTCAAGGTGAGAGGTGTGGAACAACACTAGGCAGTGGCATGAGAAGTGGAGAGAGAGGCTTGGCTGGATTGTGGGGATTTTTCTAAGGTGGAAGATTTTAGACTCTGGTGGTGAAGGAGAGGGAAGAGCAGAGATTTCTAATCTGGACAGCTGGCTGGATGGTTGCGGGAATACAGGAACGGTGCAGGTGTAGACAAGTTGAGTTTGTGTAGCCACAGTCCTGGGGGTGATGTGCAATAGGTGGTTAGGTATGCGGATGCTGAAAGTTCAAGAAAGGTCTAGATTTGGGCATGATGAATGCAGGGATGAGCAGTACTGAAGTCATGGAGTGAGTAAGGTCAGCCACAAACGACAGAAAAGAGTAAATCAGGTTGATAGAATCTTGGGGATTCTCCCTTTAAGAGGTAAGGAGAACTCTTAAAAGGGGAGAGTAGGCAGCAACTAGACTTCAGTGGCTAAAATAAATGAGTTAGGAGAGTGGAAGCAGAAAATATTTAGATATCTCTACCACTTGGTGGTAGAAGAAGCCACAAACTGATGGTCTACCAGGCTTCTGTAAAATACTAAATTTGTTGTCAGGATTTAAATTAAGTAAACTTCTCATAAATATGGATTTCTGGCTTTCCTTAAGAAATAAGGAGATTCAACAACATTGGACAGTTATTTCTGTTTGACAATAACCAGCAGGAATCACATACAAGCTACTTCATAGTTCTTAGACATAAACTTTTTTAGAAAGCAAAGCAAGGTATGTCTAAACAGTGAACTGAAGCAAAACAGAAGAGATTTTGTCTTCAGTTTTGAATGTTGATTTTATGATCTAGTGACTCCGGTATATTCACACACTGTGGTTTGACACCTGCTTTTACCTTGTGTATTTCTTAGCAAAACCTTTGTCCAGGCTGGAATTTTGCTCCCACACCTTCTTCCCCTGCCATTAATGTAATAATATGCCAGTAATATTTTTTGTGATTCAGTTTTAATCACATCTTCTAAAACCTTTCTCAGTCTTCCTTCACATTGTCCTACAAGCTAGAAGAAAACAAAGCAAGACTGCATGCCCTTACCCCCATCCAAAAAAATGAGCAGTTACCTTGGTTCCTAGAGATGGGACATTGTACTGTGGAAGAAGTTATTCAAATATTTATTAAATTCTGTAAGTGAGACAAAACAACAGCATCAAAAAGTTACCTGATAAAATGGAAGTCTTCCCTGTACTTTCTTCATTTTGTTTTTATTTGCTGCTGTTGCTTAAATTTTTAAAGAAGCAGCATCAGGTTACAGAGGAAAGAGCAGTCATAGCTGTGGCTCTGTGAGTTGGGGACCTAAGTTCTGGTCCTGGCTCCACCATGTACTCACTTCCTAGCTGTGTGACCTTGAAGAAGACCGGCTTTGAGTGTCACTTCCCTTATCTGTAAAACAAGGAGTTTTAGACCAGCCCTGAAGTTTTTAACAGTACTCAGTGGACTTAAAAATGTGCTTTCGTGGTTCTACAAATATCTGATGCTAATTTCATGGATTCTGGACTACATAGTTCTAAGACTACATCCTCACCCATAAACCCAGTAAAAATTCATTTCTTCTAATCCAAGTTGTTTCATTGTTTTTAGTGGCTGACATTACAATCTTTTCTCTTTTAAAAAATATCCTGCAGTTTCATAATTAATATGTCAAGATGTATATTTATTTTGTTTTTT
>SJYC01077572.1:0-27069 GCA_006408675.1 Madoqua kirkii | reverse complement strand
CTCTCCTCTTTCACTTTCATAGAGACTCTTTAGTTCTTCTTCACTTTCTGCCAAAATGGTGGTGTCATCTGCATATCTGAGGTTATTGATATTTCTCCCGGCAATCTTGATTCCAACTTGTGCTTCATCCAGCCCAGCATTTCTCATGATGTACTCTGAACAGAATTTAAATAAGCAGGGTGATAATATGCAGCCTTGATGTACTCCTTTCCTGATTTGGAACCAGACTGTTGTAGAGTTCTAATCATTGCAGGTGGTGATTTCAGCCATGAAAATAAAGATAATTGCCCCATGGAATAAAGGCTATGACAAACCTAGACTGAATATTAAAAAACAGCAACGTTATTTTGCCAACAAAGTTCCATATAGTCAAAGCTATGGTTTTTCCAGTAGTCATGCATGAATGTGAGAGTTGAACCATGAAGAAGTTGAACCATAAAGAGTGCCAAAGAGTTGATGCTTTCAAACTGTGGTACTGGAGAAGACTCTTGAGAGTCCCTCAGGCAGCAAGGAGGTCAAATGAATCAATCCTAAAGGAAATCAACCTGAATATTCACTAGAAGGACCAATGCTGAAGTCCATTGCTTTGCAACCAAACTCCATTGCAACCAAACTCCACCTATGCAAAGAGCCAACTCATTGGAAAAGACAATGATGCTGGGAAAGATTTAAGGCATAAGAAGAAGGGGCGGTAGAGGATGAGATGGTTAGAGAACATGACAGACTCAATGAACATGAATTTGAGCAAACTCCAGGTGACAGTATAGGGCAGAGGAGCCTGGCATGCTGTAGTCCATGGAGTCTCAGAGAACCAGACATGACTTAGAGACTGAACAACAACTAACCCTATTCTGTTAAAAAAAATTTGAATTTCAAAGCAAGCCTTAAATCATCATATATAAACATATAAAACGATGCTCACTTCACTTTATTTTTAAAAAACAAAATAAAACTGAATTATCACCTTTCACATATCAGCCTGGCAAATTTAAAATGACTATAAACTGGGTTGTCAACACTTTTAGAAAAACTCACATTCATAAATTACTAGTGGAATACAAAATAATTCCCCCTTTGAGAAGAATTTGGCAACTCCTAGCAATACTACAGGTCAATGTTCTTTCAATCCAGCAACCCCATTTCTAGAAATCTATCCCAAAGGCACATTCTATAAATAGAAAGTGACACTGGGAAAAGATTATTCATTGCATCATTATCTGTAATGGGCAAAAGCTGGAAATCTATCAAATGATGATTAATAAAGAGTTGGTGAAATAAGTTTTGGAAAATCAAAACAACCTCACACCCTGCCAACAAAAAAGATCATGAAAGATCTCTCTATACTAACACGAATAATTTTCAGAATATATTGTCAAGTGGGGAAGACCACTAGGCTGGTCAGGTATGACCTAAATCAAATCCCCTATGACTGTACAGAGAAAGTGACAAATAGATTCAAGGGATTAGGTCTAGGAAACACTACACCCAAAGAACTGTGGACAGCGGCCCATAATACTACACAGGAGGCAGTGTGCTGCAGTCCATGGTGCTGCAAAGAGGCAGACACACCTTGGCAACTGAACAACAGCAAACTGTCAAGTGAATATAATGTGGCACAAGAAAATGGAAATTGCAAGCTATGTTTAATAAGAAAAGGAAGAAAAAGATCAACTGTGATATACACATCCTTGTAATAACAATTGCTACAACCTCAAAACCCCAAAAGATAACCCAGAAATTAATAATGATTACATACAATACATACTGTAGTTGGAAAAGTGCAGTGGTGACAGAGATCAGACTTCCAAGTGCGCCTTTTTTAGTAGCTCTAGTTGGGAGACCATTTTGTTGTTTTAAAATTTTAAAATCTAATTGAAATGAACAAAAAAGCTGTAAAACTGAAACTAAAACAAAACAAGCAAACCTAATGTATAACAAATTAATAGCCAACCACCTCAGAGAAAAACAAATAGATATTTCAATTAACAATACTTAATTGTCCATCCTTAATAGAATGTACTCAATGGTAATAAAAAGCTAGAAGGAAATTTCAAGCTGCACTCAAAAATTAATTGGTGTTAGTAATATTGAAAGTGATGTTTCATGCTAGTTTATATATTTTCTAATTTAAAATATATAGTAAATTAATCTTATTGATATAAATATGAAAATATGTATTTAAATATAAATTATATATTTTATATTTCTAAATATTCTATATTTAGAAATTCTAATATTCTAAATTTCTCTATTTTTAACTTTTTGTTTTATACTGGAGTATAGCCCTTAACAGTGTTGCGATAGTTTCAGGTGCGCAGCAAAGCAACTCAGCCATATATATATATACACAGATCTATTCTCCCCCAAACTTCCATCTCATCCAGATTGCCACATACCATTGAGCAGAGTTCCCTGAGCTGTATAGTAGGTTCTCACTAGTTACCTACTTCATACATAGTAGTGTATATATGTCAATCCAAATCTCTCAATTCACACATTACTAGTATATTAGGATAAAGCAAATAAGCAGTAATTTTGATATTGTTAAAACCAGATTTTCAGTGTAGGACAAAACATATTCAAGAATAAAATCAGAGATGTTTAGTATATCTCTGACAAAAGGGGGATGACAGATGATGCAGAGCTTGAGTAAACTCTGGGAGTTGGTGATAGACAGGGAGGCCTGGCCTGCTGCAGTCCATGGGGTCACGAAGAGTTGAACACAACTGAGTGACTGAACTAACTGACAAATGGAAATGGCAATAGTACTTTTTTCCCCTTTCACTGAAAAGGTCTGGCAGTCATAAATTTCCCCAGAAAACTGGCCCAAGATAGTCGGGATAACTGAATGGAGGTAACAAAAGAAAAGTATAAGGGATTGACTTCATTTTAAGGATTCTGTTTTTCTTTGTTTTTTTAATTTTAATTTTTTTTATTTTTGTTTAATGCTTATTCCATTTCACAGTACTGTATTGGTTCTGCCATACATTGACATGAATCAGCCACAGGTGTAGACGTTCTCCCCATGTTAAAGCCCCCTCCCACCTCCCTTCCCTGCCCATCCCCCCGGTTCATCTTCATAATCCTGCTTTTGGGCAAGCCCTTGGATATTTCCTAAAGAATATCTGCAGTCTCCTTTGATGTCTCCTTAGCCCAGAATTGGGGCTGTATCAGGGCATCTCCACCAGTGGGAAGCTGTTGCTGCTGTTGAGTCTCTATATCATGTCCAACTCTTTGCGACCCCAGGATCTGCAGTACACCAGGCTTCCCTGTCCTTCATGATCTCCCAGAGTTTGCTCAAATTCATGTCCATTGAGTTGGTGATGCCAACTCACCATTTCATCCTCTGTCCCCTTCTCCTCTGGACCTCAGTCTTTCCCAGCATCGGGGGCTTTTCCAATGAGTTGGTACTTTGCATCAGATGGCCAAAGTATTGGAGCTTTAGCATCAGTCCTTCCAATGAATATTCAGGGTTGATTTCCTTTAGAATTGACTGGTTTGATCTCCTTCCTGTCCAAGGGACTCTCAGACTTCTCCAGCACCACAGTTTGAAAGCATCACTTCTTCAGCATTCCGCCTTCTTTATGGTCTAACTCTCACATCCATACATGACTACTGGAAAAACCATAGCTTTGGCTATAATACAAATCTTTGTTGGCAAGGTGATGTTCCTCCTTTCTAATTCACTGTCTAGGTTTGTCATAGCTTTTCTTCCTAGGAGTGAAAGTGAAGTCGCTCAGTCATGTCCGACTCTTTGCTTTGCAACCCCACGGGCTGTAGACTATCAGGCTCCTCTGTCCATGGGATTTTTCAGGCAAGAGGGCTGGAATGGACTGCCATTTCCCTCTCCAGGGGTTCTTCCTAACCCAGGAATCAAACCCAGGTTTCCCACATGGTGGGCAGACACTTTACAGTCTGAGCTACCAGGGCAGATGAGACCTTCCAAGGAGTAAGGATCCTTTAATTTCACTGCTGCAGTCACTGTCTGCAGTGACTTTGGAGCCCAAGAAAATAAAATGTGTCATTTTTCCCCTATCCATTTGCCATGAGGTATTGGGACACGATGCCATGATTTAGTGTTTTGAATGTTGAGTTTTAAGCCAGTTTTTCACTCTCCTCATTCACTTACATCAAAAGGCTCTTTTGTTCCATTTCACTTTCCGCCACTAGGATGGTATCATTTGCACATCTGAGATTGTAGATATTTCTCCCAGCAATCTTGATTCCAATTTGGGATTAAAAGGCAAAGTTTCAGGGGAGCAAATTTTATTTAACAGTCATAAGCCTATTTGTATAATCATAAAGTATTTGATTTAGGTCATACCTGAATGGTCTAGTGGTTTTCCCTACTTTCTTCAATTTAAGTCTGAATTTGGTAGTGAGTTCATGATCTGAGTCAGTTAGCTCCTGATCTTGTTTTTGCTGACTGTATAGAGCTGCTCAATCTTTGGCTGCAAAGAATATATTCAATCTGATTTTGGTGTTGACCATCTGGTGATGTCCATGTGTAGAGTCCTCTCGTGTTGTTGGAAGAGGGTATTTGCTATGACCACTACATTCTCTTGGCAAACCTCTATTAGTCTTTGCCCTGCCTCATTCCATGTCCCAAGGCCAAATATGCCTGTTACTCCAGGTGTTTCTTGACTTCCTACTTTTGCATTCCAGTTCCCTATAATGAAAAGGACATCTTTTGGGGGTGTTAATTCTAAAAGGTCTTGTAGGTCTTCACTGAAATGTTCAAGTTCAGCTTCTTTAGCATTACTGGTTGGGGCATAGACTTGGATTACTGTGATACTGAATGGTTTGCCTTGGAGACAAACAGAGATCATTCTGTTGTTTTTGAGATTGCATCCAAGTACTGCATTTCAGACTCTTTTATTGACCATGATGGCTACTCCATTTCTTCTAAGGGATTCCTGCCCGCAGTAGTAGATATAATGGTCATCTGAGTTAAATTCACCCATTCCAGTCCATTTTAGTTCACTGATTCCTAGAATGTCGAGGTTCACTCTTGCCATTTCCTGTTTGACCACTTCCAATTTGCCTTGATTCATGGACATAACATTCCAGGTTCCTATGCAATATGCTCTTTACAGCATCAGACCTTGCTTCTATCACCAGTCCCATCCATAACTGGGTATTGTTTTTGCTTTGGCTCCATCCCTTCATTCTTTCTGGAGTTATTATTCCACTGATCTCCAGTAGCATATTGGGCACCTACCAACCTGGGGAGTTCCTCTTTCAGTATCCTATCATTTTGCCTTTTTTATACTATTCATCGGGTTCTCAAGGCAAGAATACTGAAGTGGTTTGCCATTTCCTTCTCCAGAATGACCACATTCTGTCAGACCTCTCCACCATGACCTGCTAGTCTTGGGTGGCCCCACATGGCATGCCTTAGTTTCACTGAGTTAGACAAGACTGTGGTCCATGTGATTAGATTGACTAGTTTTCTGTGATTATGGTTTGTGTGTCTGCCCTCTGATGCCTCTTGCAACAGCTACTGTCTTACTATGGACGGAGGTTCGTGACACTGTATAGGAGACAGGGATCAAGCCTATCCCCGTGGAAAAGAAATGCAAAAGGGCAAAATGGCTGTCTGGGCAGGCATTAGACATAGCTGTGAAAAGAAGAGAGGCAAAAAGCAAAGGAGAAAAGGAAAGATATAAGCATCTGAATGCAGAGTTCCAAAGAAGAGCAAGGAGAGATAAGAAAGCCTTCCTCACCAATCAATGCAAGAAATAGAGGAAAAGAACAGAATGGGAAAGACTAGAGATCCCTTCAAGAAAATTAGAGATAACAAGGGATCATTTCATGCAAAGATGGGCTCAATAAAGCGCCAGTCTATGTTCAATACAGGATACAGGATGCTGGTGTACGGGATGATCCAGGGAGATGGTGTGGGGTGGGAGGTGGGAGGGGCCTTCAGCATTGGGAGATCATGTACACCTGTGGCTGATTCATGTCAATGTATGGCAAAACCAATACAGTATTGTAAAGTAGAATAAAGTATTTTTTTTTAAAAAGGACAGAAATGGTGGGAACCTAACAGAAGCTATTAAGAAGAGGTAGCAAGAATACACAGAACTGTACAAAAAAGATCTTCATGACAAAGATAATCATGATGGCGTGATCACTTACCTAGAGCCAGACATCCTGGAATGGGAAGTCAAGTGGGCCTTAGAAAGAATTACTACAAACAAAGCTAGTAGAAGTGATGGAATTCCAGTTGAGCTATTTCAAATCCTGAAAGATGATGCTGTGAAAGTGCTGCACTCAATATGCCAGCAAATTTGGAAAACTCAGCAGTGGCCACAGGACTGGAAAAGGTCAGTTTTCATTCCATCCCAAAGAAAGGCAATGCCATAGAATGCTCAACTACCGCACGATGCACTCATCTCACCTGCTAGTAAAGTAATGCTCAAAATTCTCCAAGCCAGGCTTTAGCAATACGTGAACTGTGAACTTGCTGCTGTTCAAGCTGGTTTTAGAAAAGGCAGAGGAACCAGAGATCAAATTGCCAACTACTGCTGGATCACTGAAACAGCAAGAGAGTTCCAGAAAAACATCTATTTCTGCTTGATTGACTATGCCAAAGCCTTTGACTGTGTGGATCACAATAAACTGTGGGAAATTCTGAAAGAGATGGGAATATCAGACCACCTAACCTACCTCTTGAGAAACCTATATGCAGGTCAGGAAGCAACAGTTAGAACTGGACATGGAACAACAGACTGGTTCCAAATAGGAAAAGGAGTATGTCAAGGCTGTATATTGTCACCCTGCTTATTTAACTTATATGCAGAGTACATCATGAGAAACACTGGGCTGGAAGAAACACAACTGGGAATCAAGATTGCTGGGAGACATATCAATAACCTCAGATATGCAGATGATACCACCCTTATGGCAGAAAGTGAAGAGGAACTAAAAAGCCTCTTAATGATAGTGAAAGAGGATACTGAAAAAGTTGGCTTAAAGCTCAACATTCAGAAAACAAAGATCATGGCATCTGGTCCCATCATTTCATGGGAAATAGACAGGGAAACAGTGGAAACAGTGTCAGACTATGTTTTGGGGCTCTAAAATCACTGCAGATGGTGACTGCAGCCATGAAAACAAAAGATGCTTACTCCTTAGAAGGAAAGTTACAGCCAGTCTAGATAGCAGAGACATTACTTTGCCAACAAAGGTCCGTCTAGTCAATGCTATAGTTTTTCCAGTGGTCATGTATGGATGTGAGAGTTGGACTGTGAAGAAAGCTGAGCACCGAAGAATTGATGTTTTTGAACTGTGGTGTTGGAGAAGACTCTTGAGAGCCCCTTGGACTGCAAGGAGATCCAATGAGTCCCTTCTAAAAGAGATCAGTCCTGGGTGTTCACTGGAAGGACTGATGCTGAGGCTGAAACTCCAATACTTTTGGCCACCTCATGTGAAGAGTTAACTCACTGGAAAAGACTGGGAGGGATTGGCGGCAGGAGGAGAAGGGGACAACAGAGGGTGAAATGGCTGGATGGCATCACATGAGTTTAGGTGAACTCTGGGAGTTGGTGATAGACAGGGAGGCCTGGCGTGCTGCAGTTCATGGGGTCACAAAGAGTCGGACACAACAGAGCGACTGAACTGAACTGAAGCCTATACGTACATGGAGGTTCACAGGAAAAATATAATCAGAACCAGGCTTCCCTGGTGGCTCAGATGGTAAAGAATCCACTTTCAATACGTGAGACCTGGTTTTGGTCCCTGGGTTGGGATGATCCCCTGGAGAAGGGAATGGTAATCCAGTCCATTGTTTTTGCCTGAAGAATTCAATGGACAGAGAAGTCTGGCAGGCTACAGTCCATGGGGTTGCGAAGACTCTGACATGACTGAGCAACTAACATTTCTACTTTTTCACAGAATGTGACAATGGCATAGTCCAGTCAGCCTCTAAAGAGCTATAAGAATTCCTGCCAGTTGACAACCTTCTCGAAGTTTCTATTTTTTTAATTTATCTGTAAAATGAAGGAGAGGAAAGATGACCTCCCAGTTTCCTTTTAATAAAAGAAGGATATTGGAATACTCAATAGGACTTACTTTACAAAGCAGGAAGTCTGTTATTGTATCAGTCAACCAAGATTCTGTGCTTTGGGGAGCCTGTGGACACAGGCAATAATTTTTGTAAAAAAAGCACTCATTTTACAAGAAGGGAGGAAATGGCATTTTCTGAGCATAAAAACACGCAGTCATTTCCTTTAAAAAATAAACAACAACAAACCCTAAGTGTTGGCTGTCAACGAACAAAAACAACATAAAAACAATTTCTGTCAATTAGATTCTGACACACAGCATTTTTTTTCTTCAGGGCATTTAAAAGTACATTATGGGAGTCTCTCTGTCCCAGAAAATAACTTGCAGTGCATAATTATTTTGAAGGTATAAAATGGAGACAAAAGGAGAGATGCCTTGTGTAGATGGTATGTTTCAGCCCTGCCCCCTTTTCCCAACACTTGAGTTGCTGTTTAGTTTTGCTTGAACAATTTGCTTTCCCTCTTTCTCGACTACCTCAAAAGAGTCATTTCTACACTAAAGCACGACCAAAACAATCACCCAGAGAATAAGACTTTCCTTTTAAGTCTCAGGTCCTAATAGAAAGAAGAGGAATAATCGCAATGCAAAAATCTAACTTGTACATGAGAGAGCAATTTGAAGGCAGCAAAGTCTTTTTCTCAGAGAGAATAGACAGTTTGTCACACAATTACTCTGTGCAGCAGAAAACACAGTCTACTGCCAAGAAAAATTGACCATCCTTTCCTAAATCTTGAAAAGTATTTGAATTCTAAAAGATTGGTTTGGCATACAAATCAATTAACTCATTCACTTCGATCTCTCATTCTTACCATCGATGACACAATTATCTTGTCCCTGCTCCAGCCTTTTCCAAATCAACCTGATGATGCTCATTAATTCTACTTGTGACAGTGTGACAGCTATCATTTTGAGTGTGAAAGGGCAGTAGGTGTCCTGGTTTTGAAAACAGAAATAGTGAAGATAATAAATGTCCCTGTAGCGATGAACAATTCAGTGCAAATTTGTTCAAAGCTCAATATCTTCCAACATAAAGGGAAAAAAAAATACTGAACCTATTTGAAGACTCACAGTATTTACCTACCTGCAGGGAGGGTATCTGGCTTCTTGAACTGCAGTGGGGAGCAAATAAACTCTGATGCTAGAACTGGACTCTGGTTGGAAAGTGAGAGGTTCCTGAGAAAAAGAAAAAGACTTTGCCTTCGTTTTGCATTACTTGAAACATGAGCATTCTTGGTCTGTTTCTAAGATTCAGGGGCAACCCAGGTAGGGAAGTACTAATATCTGCAGAGGAGATGAACCTTATTTCACATTCAAAAAATGATGTTTCATTAATATTCATCAAAGAGTAGGTTTAAGGCAAGGGTCCTTGAAGGAAGACTGGCCCAAAAGTCAGGCCTCAGCTCCCTTAATGGGAGAACCCAGTCCAGGTCCAGCTAGGTACCAGGTGGTCAGACTCGTGGCAGAGGTGACTCTTGGGTCAAGTCAGACAGGCTAGACACAGTGACAAATGGTGCTGTTCATCTGAACCCAAGGCCAGAAACCTTAGATATCCGGTTAAGAAAGATAGGCTGCTGGCAGGAGAAATGGAAGGGAGAAGGAAGAAAGACATCCAATCTGGCAAAAAGAGCTACAAGTGGGAAGTGAATAGGGTCAGTACACAGGTAAATGAAGACTTCTTGGGTTATGCTTGTTACCCAGGACTCCACTCAGGGAGCAGCAGGGCTTAGCAAAGTGTCCTGAGTGCAGCAGTCAAGCAGCAAGCAATTCAGAGTTTTAATCTTCAAATCAGCTATTGATCTCCTCTACAGATTTGCAATGAATTCCTAAACCTCTCTAAACTTTTATGCATCTGCTAGATGGAGAGTAACCATCGATTCCTCCTATCTTATTGTGAGGGTGAAATGAGGTAATGATTATAAAGAACTTCACCTGATGCCTGCTAAATGGTGATCATTCTCACTAATGCTAGCTGCAATGCCTGAGATTTTTAGTTATCAGCTGTTACGAATTTAGGTCGAATTGTCTATAAATGAAATTTGGGGAGCAAGCAAAGCAGGAGCTTCGTTTTCAGGGTCTCAGAGGATGACAAGAAAAGAAAGAGATAGCAAAGGAAACTTTATCTGTAATAACTGTCTCCTTACACATCATTCAACCATTATGACAGTCAGATTGATGGCTATATGCGGGGTCAGGAAGGGACCATCAGGGCAGGGCCCTGTCTTTGAGGAGCTGGGGTGGTTAGTCTTCTTTAGCTTCACCAGGTTTCAGTGACAAGGTTTTGAGTCTTGTGGCCCTGAGTTCATTCTGTTCAATCACCCCTATGGTTTCATTACATAATTTTTCATGGCACAATAACTTTTAAAACACACATATATCATAGCACAACTAACTGTCTAACAAAAACTAGGTAAGTTCACTTTATAGGTATTTAAACGCTCAAAGGGCTTCCCAGGTGGCACTAGTGGTAAGAACCTGCCTGCCATTTGCAGGAGATATAAGAGGTGCGGGTTCAGTTTCTGGATTGGGAAGATTCCCTGGAGGAAGACATGCAACCTACTCCAGTATTCTCACCTAGAGAATCCCACTGGACAGAGGAGCCTGGTGGGCTACAGTACAAGGGGTCAGAAAGGGCCGGACATGACTGAGCAACTTAGAATGCATCCAAACACTCACAAGGGAAAACATAGGAAAGAACCAAGGTGACCCACAGCTGGTTCTGACTCAAGATGGGGAAACGCCCCTTTGTCAGAAGTCAACATCTGGGCCCTGGATCCCAGTCCTACTTCAGCTAAGTGGCCTTTCAAATAGCTTCCTTTATGCATTGGATGATGCAGAAATATTTGAAAACACCAGATCTATGAAAGTTCCACATTTGCACCTGTGAGCAGTGAAGTGAAATGTGCTCAAGGTCATGTATCAGAAGCCTATATCTTGATCAGCCTGAGAAGCTCTGGTACCCAGTCAGAGGCGGCAGGGAGGTGGAATTGCACCGTGATGTAATTAAGAGTAAGAGGCATGAATGCAGGATTTTACAATCACTCAGGCAAAAAATTTAATCATCTTGGGTTGAAGTCTTCTCACGTTAAATGAGAATACAAATACCTTCCTCAGAATAGGTACCCTTGGCATACTTGTTAATTGAAGGAACAGAACCACTGTACAAATGGAAAGAGACAGATATGTCATGAATTCACTGACATGTAAGGCCTGCCACATAGTCAGTCAATAAAGTGTGTGTATGTGTGTATGTCTGTGTAAGCATTATATGTATTGTCTGTACTTCTGCCACAAATAAGCACATAACATACAGTATTGAGGGCCTCCTGCAAGCCTTGTGTCTGCTGCTAGGAATAGGGAATCTTACATATCAAGATTAAAAGGTGATGAGGGAGGCATGGGTTCAGACGTAATTCATTTCACTATGACACACTAAAAGCTCTTTACATCAGCTTACTCCCCACCCCCACGTGCAGAGAGAATGGGAGTCAACGGTCTTGTAATCATTTTCCCAACAGCCAGCTTACAAGGACCCACTCGCGTTGTACAAGGAAATTTCTAGCCAACAATTAAGTACATGGGACAGTGCAAGACCAAATAAATCTGAACAATGAAGGGAAAAGAGCTCCAGAAACAGTTTTCATAATCATTGAGCCTTCACTGGTATCGTTCTGTTTTATTCAAAATGGTTTCCCTCGCCAGTTGCACGGTATATTTTACATGTCAGCCATCAAAGCGAGATTAGTAGTGTGTACGTTTTGAGAGAGCAACAGAGTACTTTAACCATCAACCGAAAAGTCTGAAAGTACCTTCCCTATGAGAATTGGTGGGTTCTCATTTATTTCGTACTCGGGCAAGAGAATGACAGCAACATGAGAGCCGCAATCATGCTCTTTCCTTCAAAGGAGCCTCTACGCTGGTTCAGTGTCTGCTGCGGAAAATGCTAATGTCGGCTTCGTTCTGATTAGTTGTACTCCGAAAGTCCAGGAGAGGAATAAAAGAGGGAAGTCATAGGATAATTGCTTTTATTTCAACTCACTGCGAAGAGAACATGCATGACAGATAATATAATACACATGCATCCAAAGAGGATCACTCAATTCTGATCAAGTATGGGTCTCGAGAAAATGAAGAGCAAAACCTAAGCTGTCCCCAGATCTGAAGGACGAGAGAATTCAACGGAAGGGGTGGGAATTCGTCTTTAAAAAGGGAATTCATCCGTAAGGCATCTGAAAAATCATGGCTTTGCAGGATGAAACAAGACCATGGAGACCACCTTTCTTTTATTCTCCTCGTAAATCGGCATTTTCTGGCTGCTCTATAGCAAGCAATGAGAATTGGATAGAGCCCTCAAGGCCAAATGTTTAACCTGCCCCAGCATGGGCTTGTTTCACTATGATTTAGATTTAGATACGCACACGATGGAAACTACTTCCCTTGATTCGAATGAGAAACAAAAGCAAGGGAGAAAGGGGGTCCCCAAATCTAATGGCCTGTCAACTTAACTGAAGTCAGAACAACTTGAAAGGCTTGGTGACTGAAGCAGCAGCTGTCCGGCTCCTTTTTAAGGGGTGGTGTTCCCCTAACACCTTCCAGGGAAAGAGGCAATGATAAGAGTCCATCTTTAAAAAAAAAAAAAGATTCTGTCTGTTTTGTGATCGTGTAAAGATTCTGTTTTGTGATCGCCTAACTCAGGGAGTGTCCTGAGAATGGACAGATTCCATCTCTGTTTGTTGTAGAAAGTTCTTCAAGCTACAGCTTATTGTGATCTGTGTCTAAAAGCTGCGATGAGGAAGCTCCAATTAGGTAGCATTCCATTCCTCTCCAAATCGTTACAGCCCCTCAGAAACAGATGCTCTTACAGTTCATTGTCCTTTTTTTTTTTCTTTTCTCACGCAGGTATCTGATTTGAACAGAAGCAGCTAGACGAGTTTTCTTCTCAGGTGGAACAGATTAGAGAAAGGGTATCAAAGAGAACAATTCTGCAAGCAGCTAACCATCAACTGAGTTAGACAAGTGCAGGAAGCTCAGAAGTTGCTTTCTGGTGCTGTTTATGGTTTCAGATTTAACAACACAAAGCACTGGGAGTGAACATGCAGTATCAACCACAACAATTTCAAAACGGAGCTCAGAGAGAATAGCACAAACATCTGGTGCACTCTTTTCCATCATTTAAATCTCCAAAGCTACTACACAGCAAGACATTAATTTCAAACTGTTACCTGAAATGCCCAAATTATTTTGATTTTATTTTTAATTGACCATCATTGAAAATTATTTTTCATATCTTTTATATTTTAAAGGTTGAAGAGCATAAAATTTAGGAATCTGAGTTCTGTTCTGTCCTGGCTTTGATTCAGTTAGCTATGTGACTGAGCAGGTAATTACCAAGAAGCTGGATTACATCACTGCTAAAGTGCCTTCTAGTTTGAAGTTTTTTTCAAAATATTTGCAGTCTTCTCATGGAAATTGTGGAGAAGGCAGTAGTATCCTACTCCAGTACTCTTGCCTGGAAAATCCCATGGACAGAGGAGCCTGTAGGCTGCAGTCTATGGGGTCGCAAAGAGTCCAACATGACTGACTTCACTTTCACTTTTTACTTTCATGCATTGGAGGAAATGGCAACCCACTTCAGTGTTCTTGCCTGGAGAATCCCAGGGATGGGGGAGCCTGGTGGGCTGCCATCTATGGGGTCACACAGAGTCGGACACAACTGAAGGGACTTAGCAGCAGCAGCAGCATGGAAATTGTTGGCACTTTAGTAGCGATTCTCTACCTAGGGATCTAATGCTATATTGAGAACACTGCATATGCCAAAATCAATGAAAAAAGGAAACTGTTAAGTTTATTATACATCCACTCTTTTTTATATATTAAATTATTTAATCTTAACAATGAGCTTATAGGATATTCACGCCTGTAGAAATGTCAATCACGTTCCTCTGTTCATGGAATTCTCCAGGCAAAAATACTGGAGTGGGTTGCCATTCCCTTCTCCAGGGGATCTTTCTGACCTAGGGATCAAATCTGGATCTCCTACATTGCAGGCAGATTCTTTACCAACTGACTCATCAGGGAAGCAGTTACTGCCAAATTAGGGATTAAAGCTTGAGTAGCCTCAAAGTCCCAGAGAAGGCAATGGCACCCCACTCCAGTACTCTTGCCTGGAAAGTCCCGTGGACGGAGGAGCCTGGTAGGCTGCAGTCCATGGGGTCACGAAGAGTCAGGCACGACTGAGTGACTTCACTTTCACTTTATGCATTGGAGAAGGAAATGGCAATCCACTCCAGTATTCTTGCCTGGAGAATCCTAGGGACAAAGGAGCCTAGTGGGCTGCTGTCTATGGGGTCACACAGAGTTGGACACGACTGAAGCGACTTAGCAGCAGCAGCAGCAGCAGCCTCAAAATCCACAAACTGAAGTCTTCAACACTGTTTCCTTTGTGTATTAACATTCTCTTAGAAATGTAAAAACATAGAAAATATAGTTTTCCAGGTTGTACTTTAAAAGAACATCAACAATGGCATTTCTCTTAGACTCAAAGTTCCTTGAAGGCCACAGTGATGCCATTCATTGCATCGATAGGGTCAATGAAGGTATATCATACATTGAATATTTTCAATAAATACTAGATAAATGGATAAATTGCCTTAGGTGATAAATGACTGAAAATTTTATCTAAATATGAATGAGTTCTGCAGACATATTTGTCCCTGAAAAAAAAATACAAATCTTTGAAATGTTTTTTTTTCCAAAATTTTTAGCTTATTCTAGGCAACAATATTATAACATTTAAAGGGACAAATCTGAGAACATTACAATATTTAAAAGGTGTAACCATGATGTATTACAATATGAATGTCCAAATTCAACATAACCAAAGTTACAACTGTCATTAAAAGAAAGTAAAATATGTACAATCTTGATAGGTTCAAATGACTCATAACTGTAACTTGCGAGTATCCAAGAAGTATTGCTTTTTCAGGAAATCCTCAAAATAACTGAACATTTAATCCAAATTTATCTACCTGAACTGAGAATTTAACAAATACAAATCAATACTCTGCCGTAAGCATTATAAACTCGTCTTTTCTACACTAGTATCTTTCATCTTTTATATTGAATATGGCCATCTCTTTGAGTCAGTTTAGAAGAGAGATTATGAATTTCAGCTTCATGGTTTTTAATTGTATCACTATTTGTACAGAAGGGAGGTATAGCATCATGTGAACAAAATTTTAATCCATTTTATCAAAAATATTTCCAAATTATCAGTCTTTGAGCTCTTTTCACATTGTGTTACAAACCAAACCACCTTTTATGAAAGAATTATTGCCACTTAACAAGTTTGGCACCATGGCAGAGTTCTTCACATTCTAAATCCATTTTACAAACACAGCTCATTTTCTACTGTCTTTATTTACCTGACTCAGAGTTCTGATTATCCTCAAGGCATTGATCCTATGTAAGTGAAAACTGTATTATAGTTTTGCCCCAGATTTCTAATGGATACTATGGAAATAAAAGGACACCTGGGAAAAGACCATATTGAACACATTTACCATCCCTTCCACAAACACGTATCCCTCAGCAAGGAGATATGTGTAAAGACATAAGCATACAAAGATAAATAAAATGGGATATAAGCTGATAGCCACACAATTTTACCACCTGCCAAATAGAACAAGCAATATGAATCAGCAGACACAGAGAAGCTGAATTCAAGCAGGCAGTGAAAAGAACCAAGAAGCAATGCAATTTGCGAAGCACACAGTACTGATCTAACCAAAATGATGATATAACAGAGTTGGAAGGACAGGACATGGGAAATGTGTGTGTGATCAAGCTGAATCATCTTCCACAGGAAGATGTCAACACTTAATGTTGCAGTTGAAAAAGCAAGGAGTAGAGATAAAAAGCATGTTATTCAAAGATATGGAGAGAATAGTAAAGTTAATTTTTAATAGTTGAAAAAATTGGTTACCTCTGAGGAATGGGTGGGGCTTCCCTGGTGGCTCAGTGGTAAAGAATCTGCCTGCAATGCAGGAGGTTGCAGGAGCAATGGGTTTGATCCCCAGGTTAGGAAGATCCCTTGGAGGAGGAAATGGCAACCCACTCCAGTGTTCTTGCCTGGGAAATCCCATGGACAGAGGAGCCTGGAGCACTGCGGTCCATGGTGCCGCAGAGTCGGGCACATGGAAACCGCTTAGCATAGGCAAAGGGAAATTTGGAGTGAGAAAGAGGTGATGCTGTTTTTCACCTGAGGACTTATAGAATGTGTGTAGACAACATGAATTTGTAACTTTGATAAAAAAAAAAAAAAACAAAGTAAACCCAACAAAATAAATAATCATTCTCATGCTCTAATGACAAATAATGAAATCATCCTAAGGTCCACATACACATAGAGTTCTCTAAAGAGCTTTTTTTCCCCATGTCACATTTATCAAAGTATGGCATTAAACTGAACGCTCTCATGAGTTAGGACGGCACATGGCCTTGGACTAGTAACTTAACCACTCAGGAATCCATTTTTCCACCTATTTTAATTTTTGGAACATACATTTTGTTACAAAATAATATTGTATCCAAACTTTTAATTGAAGAATGGGTTTCATTACTTATATTAACATTACCTATGCCTTTCTCGGGGGCTTCCCAGTGGTTCAGAGGTAAAGAATCCGTCTGCCAGTTCAGGAGACGTAGAGACAAGAGTTTGATCCTTGGGTAATGAAGATCCCCCAGAGAAGGAAATAACAACACACTCCAGTACTCCTGACTGGGAAATCCCATGGACAGAAGAGACTGGCAAGCTAGTCTGCAGGGTCGCAAAGAGCGACTAAACCAACCAACCAATGCCTTTTTCTTCCTCTGTGCCTCTCTTATCCCTTTGCTCTCACTTTCTGTTTTTGCAGTGTTATGCTTGATTATTGCTCCTACCAAATGAGCCAGGCAGGATGGCAGTACACCAGTATTGACACTGTATCAGAAGATGATACAATACATGGTGAATCCAAATAAAAATTACTAAGAAGTATTCTGTTGGAAGGAAGGCAATGTAGTAAGAATTTGAATCCAACTGCTGCTGCTGCTGCTGCTGCTGCTGCTGCTGCTAAGTCTCTTCAGTCGTGTCTGCCTCCGTGTGACCCCATAGACGGCAGCCCATCAGGTTCCACCATCCCTGGGATTCTCCAGGCAAGAATACTGGAGTGGGCTGCCGTTTCCTTCTGCAATGCATGAAAGTGAAAAGTAAAAGTCAAGTCGCTCAGCTGTGTCCGACTTGTAGCAACCCCATGGACTGCAGCCCACCAGGCTCCTCTGTCCATGGGGTTTTCCAGGCAAGAGTACTGGAGTAGGGTGTCATTGCCTTCTCCTTTGAACCTAACTGAATGGGTTCAAATCTCAGCTCCATCTCTGAGTAGCTCTGTGATCTTAAACAAGTTACTTAACTTCTTTCTGTGTTCCTATTTGTAAATCTTTAAATAAGGTTAATAATAGAACCTCCTAAATTTGTTGCAAAAATAAAATGATTTAATGTTTTAAAATTCTTAGAACAATGTCTGAAGTACAGCTAATACACACTGATGTTAATTGCATTATTACTGACTTCAACAGATAAGCATTTTAGCTCTGGATCTTAAACAAGTTACTTAACTTCTTTCTGTGTTCCTATTTGTAAATCTTTAAATAAGGTTAATAATAGAACCTCCTAAATTTGTTGCAAAAATAAAATGATTTAATGTTTTAAAATTCTTAGAACAATGTCTGAAGTACAGCTAATACACACTGATGTTAATTGCATTATTACTGACTTCAACAGATAAGCATTTGGTTGCTATATGGCTGGGAATGAAGGAAAGAGCTAGTTTCATGAGAAAGAACTACAAATTCCATTAATATATTAAAATAGCATTTTCTCTGTACTAATGGAGCTCTTTATTCCCTTTACTAATAGATGTATATTGCTGGTGCAAGAAAGCATAGACTTTTTATTCCTATAGTATTAAGATCTTGTTTCCTTATGACTGCAGATATTTAGCTTTTGGTTAATTGATAATACTAAAGTCAGTAGAGTTCATACATTTCCCCTAGATACTTAGTAAACATGAGTTTACAGTGATAACATGATCCAGGAGACCTTAACATAAGAAGATTACTTTTTCTTCTTGCTGCTTGTTAATTTTCAGGATTTAATTGCACAGCTTAAAAGTAATGTGTATCTTGCAAAGAAAATATTTACAAAAGGCAGGTAAGAGAACACACAGAAGAATTGATCGTGAACAAAATCAGCATTCCATATGCTATCACTCACAGTATGAATGGAAGTGGTCAGTACACAGAGAGGCACTGATAAATTTCTGTTTGAAAATTGTAATAGCCTTCTCAGAGGTCATTCTAGTTCCAATCACTCTTACATTCCACCTGCCCACAAAACCCTATCAGATACTGTTACAATCATAGCAGCACCCGTCAAACATCTTCAGCGGCTCCCCACCTGCTGTAAGAAATGAATTTCATCTGCTTGAACCAAGGCACAGCACAATGTGACCCACACTTTCTAATGGGCACAGAACACAGCTTGGCTTGACTTTGCAAGATACTGAAAGAGAGCAGGACCCTGTCGTCTTTGCCCTCCCCACCCCTGCATCTTCTGCTGCCTTTTGGAAAACTTTAGTCAAAGAAAATCAGAGAAGAAACGTGTAAACAAAGGAAAACAGTCAAAGGAGACTAAATTCTAATAATGTAGTCATTAAGCATAGTCAAGGACCTTAGGTTCTTTCTCAAGGGTGATAGATAATATTCTGAGCCATATCTAGTGAGTTGTCTTTATAGATACTGAAACCTCAGGTGGGAGAAGTTAACTACATGATGACCAGACCATACCCACCACATAAGCTGTCACAACTCCCAAAAGTAGCCTCAAAAAACAAATGGACCCTGGAACTGAAGGTTAACTATACCTAAAACCATCAAGATGGCACTGGTCAGACCACTGACGACCAATCTGAAGATGACTGTGCTGTTTCTGCAGAGAATCCCCTCTCTCACTTCTGTCTATAAAAGCTCTTGCCTCCCTGGTTGCCAGGGTCGGGGAAGGGGGGAGTTGGCCTTTGGACAGATGTTCACCCACCCCTGCCCCCAAACTTTCCTTTCCACCAACCCAGCCTGTTTATTGGCTTTAAAGCAGCAAGTTTATTTGGTGGTAATATCACCAAAGCAGAATATTTTTGTGTCTTAATTGCACCCTATAACTATAGTCATCTCAAAGCCTATAGTAAGGCTTTAATCCACAATATTTGCCCACACGAGTCTACATGATAGTCCACCTCTGACTTTTACCGAGTTATACTAATTCTTTACTTTTTAAATCAGAGCATTTGATTTAATAAGTAATCAAAAATAAATAAATAAATCAAAGAGCATATCTTCACAAAGCGTCAGATTTTTCTTCATAACACTTTACAGTGTTTTTGTAGCTATTGATATATTTTAATCCTTCTTATGTTGTCATGGATTATCTATAGCTACCAAAAAGTGGTAGTTTCATGGAGGACAGACTTTAACAGTTGTCTTTTAAAAAAGTAATTCATAGAACTTGGTAAAATGCTTTGAAAATAAACTATGTTTCATACTTACTGAATTAAACTGAGATATAGTGACCACATTTACCCAAATTGCCTTGTTAAAACAGTCAGAGATTAATTTTTCAAGCAGTAAACCTGTCTACCATTACATAAATGATTTTCTAATACCAAATGCCTAAAAAGCTAACAATCATTAAGTTAATCTTAGAGATAGTGTACCACTCATTAACCCTGAAGAGTCATTATTGAAAACCTTATTTTATGTTTCAGTTACTAAACTAAAACAAGTGACTGGATTATCACATTAGAACTACATGAATCTCAGAGGTCTTATCTACTTTTAGTTTTCTTTTGCTGTTATAACAAATCACCACAAACACAGTGACTTAAAAACAACACAATTTTTATCTTACCATTCAGAAGTCAGAAATAGGATTCACTGGGCTAAAATCGAGGTGTCAACAGGGCTGCGTTCCTTTTGGGAGAGCGAGGAAAGAATCCATAACCTTGGCTTTTCTAACATCTGAAGGCTGCTTTCATTGCTCACCTTGCGGTCCTAGTCCCCATTTTCAAAGCCAGCCGCAAAGCTAGGAGCCTGAGTCCTTACCATTCTGCCCTTTCTATAGTTCTCACTTATCTGCACCCTCTTATATATAAGTAGGCTTCAGTCCGAGGTCTTGTGATTATCTCAGACCAGTCCTGATGATCCATGTTAATTACCTTGTGGCAAAATCAGCTGATTCACAATTATCTTAATTACATCTGCAACCTTAGTTCTTCTGTGCCCTTTTTGTTATTGTTCAGTGACTAAGTCTTGTCTGACTCTTTGCAACCTCAAGGGCTTCACCAGGCCAGGACTCCCTGTCCCTCACTATTTCCTGGCGTTTGCCCAAATTCATGTCCATTGACTTGGCAATGTCATCCAACCATCTCATCCTCTGTCTCCCCCTTTCTCTTCCTGCTCTCAATCTTTCCCAGCAAAAGTCTCTTCTCCAATGAGTCAGTTCTTCGCATCAGGTGGCCAAAGTATTGCAGCTTCAGCATCAGTCCTTCCAATTCAGGACTGATTTCCTTTAGGATGGACTGGCTAGATCTCCTTGCAGTCCAAGGGACTCTCAAGACTCTTCTCCAGCACCACAGTTCAAAAGCATCAATTCTTCGGCACTCTAGAGCATAACATATACACAGATAATGAGATTTGAGATGTGGACATATTAATGGTTAAAGGCCAATATTCTGCTTACCACAGCTAGTATCAAGCTTTACTAATTGATTTAAAGAAAACAAGCAACAGAGAGGCACAGGTGAACCAGGTCAGCCATCCATATAACTCCCCAAGTCCTTAGCACTCTCAATATTCACTCTCTGGCCCATTCAGAACAGATGGCATCTCTAAGTAAGTTATACAGGTTATTTTCACAGCAAGCAAGGGGCATTTCTATTGTTAAACAACTCCAATTTGTACTCAGATCATTTAATGGCTTTCAGGATACCCTCCTGGCTTTCCTGCTTAGCTCAGACAGTAAAGAATCTGCCTACACTGCATGAGACCTGGGTTCGATACCTGGGTCAGGAAGATCCCTTGCAGAAGGGAATGGCAAGCTACTCCAGTATTCTTGCCTGGAAAATTCCATGGACAGAGGAGTCTGGCAAGCTACAGTCCATGGGGTTTCAAAGAGTCAGACATGACTGACCAACTAACAAGTTTATATCTTCCAGGGAACCTTGCTTCATAAATCTATCACATAAAATGATTCTTAAAACAAGGATGCTCTGTCAAAAACTTTCTACTGCTAAGTACTGTTTTCCTAGCCAATGGCATTAGTCTATTTACTATGACATGCTGATGCTAAAACGGATACAATTATATGAAGACAGAACCTCATTTTTGAGGAGCTCAGTTTTAGTAGAATAAGGAACTTCAAAATCAGACTAAGTGTGCTATGTCCTGCTAAAGAAATTGGACTCAGTGTGAAATAATAGCAAGCCATTTAAAAAATATTTAGTCAGATATGATTAGAAGGTGGGCCTACATGGAGATGGACTTCCCAGGTGGTGATAGTGGTAAAGAACCTGCCTGCCAATGCAGGAGACGTAAGAGATGTGGGTTTGATCCCTGAGTGGGGAAGATCCCCCTAGAGGAGGCCATGGCAACTCACTCCAGTATTCTTGCCTGGAAAATTGCGTGGACAGAGGAGCTTACAGGCTACAGTCCACAGGGTTGCAGAGAGTCAGATATGACTGAAGCAACTTTTCACACATGCTATACAGAAATAGGAAAATACACTCAAAATTTTACTAAGTAAAGAGGAATGCTACTGCATCCTAAGGAAAGCGGAGAGTGTGGAAATAAGAGAAAAGTCATTGGGAAATGAACATGATATTAAATGTTGGCAAGAAGGTGGAGCAACTGAAATTCTCACACGTTCCTCATGGGAAAGCAAATCATGGAATATTTATCAATGGAATACTATTCAACAATTCAAAGAATAAATTACTGATATAGGCAACAAGATGGATAAAGCTCAAAAGTCATCCTGCTGAGTGAAAGAAGCCAATACAAAGGATTACAAACTGTATAGTTTCATCTGCATTAAAATATAGAAAAGGAAAAGTACAATGACAGAGTTGATCAGTGATTGTCAGAGGCCAATGGTATAGAAAAAACACTAACTCCAGAAGGAAATACGGAAAATGTTCAGAAAATCAAAATATTCTCTATCATGATCATGGTGGTAATTATAGAAATTACATATTTGTCAAAACAATAAACTATACTTTAAAAAGGATAAATTTTATTTTATTATACTTTAAAAATGCTTGTTAAAGAAAACAATTAAGCACATTATGGGAAATACTTTGCATATAAATCAAAGAAAAATATTAACTCAAGGCTATAAATAATATTTAAGTCTTGCTGCAGAGCAATCATAGTCACTGGAGATGTATAAGTGTATTCCTCTGGATTATAATTTAATCCACTGGATATTATGCCCATGTCTGATTAACCCACCAAATTATTTTGTATGTACTTTTAAAAATTAAAGTTACTGAATTACTTCTCTAGTGTATCATCAAATCATACAGCCATTCCTTCATTTTTCACAATATAAAATAATAAAATTTTAAAAAGGAAGTTGAGACCAGTGTCCATTTGCAGAAAGCAGTAAAGGAAATAAAAAACTAGAATTCTCAAATTCAATGTGAACTCTATTGACCTTTGTGAATTTTTTATTATATTCTTCCTTTTCTCCTACTTGTCCTTCAAGATGTGTATAAGAGACAGGTCTGACTCTTTGCAACCTCAAGTACTGCAGCACACCAGGCCTCCCTGTTCATCACCAACTCCCAGAGCTTGCTCAGACTCAGGTCTGTCACGTCAGTGATGCCATCCAACCATCTTATGCTCTGTCACCCCATTCTCCTGCCTTCAATCTTTCCCAACATCAGGGTCTTTTCCAATGAACCAATTCTTCCCACTAGGTGGCCAAAATATTGGAGCTTTAGCTTAAACATCAGTCCTTCCAACAAATATTCAGGATTGATCTCATTTAGGATTGATTAGTTTGATCTCCTTGTAGTCCAAGTACTCTCAAGAGACTTCTCCAATACCACAGTACAAAAGCATCAATTCTTTGGCATTCAGCTTTCCTCATATTTTATCTCTCACATCCCTACATTACTACTGGAAAAACCAGTAGTCAAAATAGTCAGCTTTGACTAGATTGACCTTTGTCAGCAAACGAGTATCTCTACGTTTTAATATGCTGTCTAGGTTAGTCATAGCTTTTCTGCCAAGGAGCAAGCTTCTTTTAATTTCATGGCTGCAGTCACCATCCACAGTGATTTTGGGGCCCCCCAAATTAAAGTCTGCCACTGTTTCCACTGTTTCCCGATCTATTTGCCATGAAGTGATGGGACCTGATGCCGCAATTTTAGTTTTTTGAATGTTGAGTTTTAAGCCAACTTTTTCATTCTCTTCTTCACTTTCATCAAGAGTCTCTTCAGTTCCTATATGCATTCTGCTGTAAGGATGGTGTCATCTGCATATCTGAGGTTATTGATATTTCTGGATTCCAGCTTGTGTTTCATCCAGGCCATCATTTTGCAAAATGTACTCTGCATATATGTTAAACAGGGTGACAATCTATAGCCTTGACATACCCCTTTCCCAATTTGTAACCAGTCCAGTGTTCCATATCCAGTTCTAACTTTTGCTTCATCACCCGCATACAGATTTTCCAGGAGGCAGGTAATGTGGTCTGGTATTCTTGTCTCTTGAAGAATTTTCCATAGTTTGTTGTGATCCACACAATCAAAGGCTATAGCATAATCAAAGAAATGGATGTTTTTCTGGAACTCTCTTCCTTCTCGATGGTCCAACGGATGTTGGCAATTTGATCTCTGTTTCCTCTGGCATTTCAAAATTCAACTTGAACATCTGGAAATTCTCATCTCATGTACTGTTGAAGCCTGGCTTGGAGAACCTTGAGCATTAATTTGCTTGCATGTGAAATGAGTGCAATTGTGTGGCAGATTGAACATTCTTTAGCATTGCCATTCTTTCGGATTGGAATAAAAACCCACTTTTCCCATCTGCAGTCACCATCTGCAGTGATTTTGGAGCATCCAAAAATAAAGTCTGACACTGTTTCCACTGTTTTTCCATCTATTTCCCATGAAGTGATGGGACTGGATGCCATGATCTTCGTTTTCTGAATGTTGAGCTTTAAGCCAATTTTTTCACTCTCTTCTTTCACTTTCATCGAGAGGCTTTTTAGTTCCTCTTCACTTTCTGCCATAAGGGTGGTGTCATCTGCATATCTGAAGTTATTGATATTTCTCTTGGCAATCTTGATTCCAACTTGTGTTTCTTCCAGCCCAGCATTTCTCATGATGTATTCTGCATATAAGTTAAATAAGCAAGGTGACAATATACAGCCTTGACATAGTCCTTTTCCTATTTGGAACCAGTCTGTTGTTCATGTCAAGTTCTAACTGTTGCTTCCTGACCTGGGTTTAGTTTTCTCAAGAGGCAGATCAGGTGGTCTGGTATTCCCATCTCTTTCAGAATTTTCCACAGTTTATTGTGATCCACACAGTCAAAGGCTTTGGCATAGTCAATAAAGCAGAAATAAATGTTTTTCTGGAATTCTCTTGCTTTTTCGATGATCCAGCGGATGTTGGCAATTTGATCTCTGGTTCCTCTGCCTTTTCAAAAACCAGCTTGAACATCTGGAAGTTCACGGTTCACGTATTGCTGAAGCCTGGCTTGGAGAATTTTGAGCATTACTTTACTAGCATGTGAGATGAGTGCAACTGTGTGGTAGTTTGAGCATTCTTTGGTATTGCCTTTCTTTGCCCCTTACCTAATCCAGAGAAGTTGTGAATACAAAGGTTTATTTCTGACTGTTGTCTACTGTCCCTCCTCTTAAGAATGCCATAACTTGCATTCTTTGATCACTGTAGTGAGTGGGTGAACTTTTATGATCACTAGTAGTCTATGTGGAACCTTTAAGGAGATGGCTAAAAGAGGATTGCTCTCTGGATGTATACATCTCCACAGTATGGCCTTTGCTCTGACTGGATACCATTCTGCAAGTGGAGCCTGGGTGGGTTTTGGAGAAGGAAATGGCAAACCACTCCAGTGTTCTTGCCTGGAGAATTCCATGGACAGAAGAACCTGGTGGGCCCCATTCCATGACGTTCCGAAGAGTCAGATACAACTGAATGACTAACATACACTCCCTCAGTCAGATGATTTGTGCCAAACTCTACCACATCTTAGGTGAGAAAAGTTAATTTCTAATTTGGGATGGAGCAATAGCAGCCCTGTTTGTCCTTTTTGTTATGGTCTCTTGTTTTCGTAAGACGATACCCTGTCTTTATGACAAGGGAGGAGCACTAATGTTTTCTCTAAGCAACACGACTCAGCTACTTGGTTTATCAGTCAAGGAAACCTACAAACTGAAGTGAGATTGGGAGGCTTATGCAGGCCTCTATCAACACTATTTAATCTGTACTGTTATTTGCCACCTTCATCAATTGTTTGAATTTTCTATATTTGATGGATCATATAGATTTTAGAATTTGAGTTACTATTTTCCTATAGAACAGTTTCTCAACTGTGACACTGTTGACATCTTGGGATGGATAATTCTTTGTTTTGGGAGACTGTCTGGACATTGTAGGATGTCCAGCAGCATCCTTGGCCTCTATCCACTTCATGCCAGCAAGCCTCTCCCCATATCATGACAATAAAAAAAAAATGTCTCTAGCCATTGCCAAATGTCCCTTGGAAGTGCAAAATAACCTCTAGTTGAGAACTGGTGTTCTAGAAGAGGCTTGTATGATAGCTCATTGTTAAATAGTCTTTTTGGATGTCTTATTAATATGCACAACATATACTGAAAGTTTTGTATTCCTTTTTTCCTTTCTTTTGCTTATATGAAGAGTCATTTAGCATCAGAAAAAGTGCCTTGACAGTGTTCTGTATTACTGCAATTTCTCTTAGCTCTACAGATATAAACTTTGGGAGAAGGATCTTTTAAGAGGGAAACCTTTAGATTAAGTATAAATGCATACAAATGTAGCTTATTCTTGTATATTTTTATATGATTATGTTCATCTATAAATTTATTGTTCTATTATAGCTGAGAATAGAAATTCAAATGAATAGTGAGGCTTAGCTTAAAAAACAAAACTGGAGAAATGGTGTTTTAGTTTTTCAGCACCAAAAAAGGGAAAGAGAGGTTAAAAATTGTAATAAAATTCAAAATGTCAGCATTTTGAAGTAGCTGTTTTAAATAGAGAGAAATCAGATTTCCCCAAAGCTAATATTTTAAAAAATGTACCCAAACAGAATTTTCCTGTGTTTTAAGATAATAAGCTTTACATTCAATAATTTAATTAGAATTTAATAAAAACTATTAATAAAAAACTAATAAAACTATAGAAAAAAACATTTAATAAAAACTGTTCATTCTTAAGAAATTCCTAAGTCATACTATTAAAAAAAAATGCTGTTATTTCCCCAAAGGCTTCACTCCAAAAGATAAGCTAGATCAAATTTAAACATTCTTTATGATAGTGTTAAGTACATCTATTATGGTACTTTTTGCTATAAAATCTCTTCTGATAGAGCAAAAATTGAATCTGTGTTCTGCATGCCAGATCTTCAGTGTTTCCCAGCTGTGCTGGCATTTCAAGGCAGGCTCTTTCTCTTCAGACTCAGTGTAATGAGCTATAATTAATGGTAGCAATGATGATGGCAAAGCATGAAGTGAGCATTTCTCATGTAAGCTCATTCAAATTTTCTGAAATCACGTCCATATCATAGTCTTTTAAGTTTTTATAGTGAATTAACAGAATTATCTTAAAAAGCCCTCTATTTGAACCTGACAATTTTTTTTTTTTT
>SJYC01077569.1:0-22354 GCA_006408675.1 Madoqua kirkii | reverse complement strand
TAAGCTTCATCTTGAAATATATAGTATATTATTTTAAGATTCTGAGATTTTTATGGAATTTTGATTCCATTATTGAATGCTTTTAAATAACTTGGCTGTGGGAGCAAAAATGATAAAATCGGTATCTTTTGTCACATCATGTATTAAAATATTGAAAGGGAAAATGCTGAAAATAGAGCTATGTGGCACTGACTACAAAACTGGAATGATGCATAAAAGATTAGTCAGTAATCTTTAGTGCCTGTGTGCTCAGTCATGTCTGACTCTTTGTGACCCCATGGTCTGTAGCCAGTCAGGCTCCTCTGCCCTTGGAATGATTCAGGCAGGAATACTGGAGTGGGTTGCCATGCCCTTCTCCAGGGGTTCTTCCCCACCCAAGGATCAAACCTGCCTCTCTGTGTCTCCTGCATTGGCAGGCAAATTCTTTACCACTGTGCCACCTGGGAAGCCCCCAGTACACTTTGGGTATGAAAAGTTAACTCTGTGTTTGTCCACTTGCTTATACCTACATCTAACATTGCTGCCTTCGTGTATGTGAGTGATGATGACTGAAAAGGCTTACCTAATGCCTTGCTGAAGCCTTGATTTTTCAAATTTTGAGACAACACAATTGTGAAACATAATTCTGTGTATTTGTTGCAGCTCAGAGCTGGTGGGTCAAGAGGATAAAGGAAGGAGGAAGTGGCTTTGTTTCTTGTCTCAAGAGGTGAACATAAACTAATCTGAGTATAGTCACTGACTCCTGAAAGGAACAAGGCCTGACAGGCTGGTTGTCTAAGAGACTATCAGCTGTTTTATTGTAGTTATAGCTGGTTTTCAAAATCAAATCAGGTGAATGGAGCACCATGACAGAGATGAAACCCAAGCAGTGGTCAGTTCTCGAGAGTCAGAGGAGTGGACAGGGGGCACCCTAATTTTCTATTGGGCTTCCTAACCTAAGAGGAAGGATAGTATGAGTGAGAATATAGGAGGGGCTTGTGTTCTCTAAACTGGTGTTTAGAGTGATACACACAGGTCACCAATTAAATCAAGGAGCTACCAATAGATGTTTCTTCTTATACACAGCCTACAATATTGTAGCCTGGCTCAACTCAGAAGCAAAGGGTGAAGATAAAGTGGAGAGTTGCCTCTAAGAGAGGTAGTAGGGGCTGCTATAAGAAGCCTCAGGATACAAAGCAACTTTGGTCTTCAGATCCAAAGTCTTAGAGTATGGGGCTAAGTATTTCAATTTGATTTATTTGATTTGATTTATTAAGGTCATGAAAGAGGAATCATAGTCCCTACACTTGGGGCAGTAGAGAAGACTTAAATGTGAACATATTTAGTATAATGTGATATAAATGCTATAAAAAATATGCAGGGAACACACAGTACTCTCTATAAGAGCTATCAGAAGGTTTTAAGTAGGGGTGGAATGGGGCAACAATTGTATGATAAAAATAGTTGCTGACATCATGAAAGATAAAGTAGAGGAAAAGGGTCTGGAGGCATTTTGATTTGTGTCTTAAATCTTTTTATTCTCAACAAATGAAACTTAACGGTGATTTTGGGAAAAGACGCATGTAAATGAGTCAGTTCTGGTATCACTTGTCAGATTGATGAACATGAGTCATCTGAAAAAAAAAAAAAAAAAAAGAAAATCTATCATCTTACACAGTTCCTGAGTGTTAGAGGTGTGGGAGAGAGAGGCTTACCTGAAGTGGTCTGCCTCAGGGTCTCTCATTATTTCTAAGAAGGTTTACCCATACATCTTTGGTTGATGGACTCAGTTCCTCATTGAATGTTGACTGAAGGCCTTAATTTCTGCCACAGGGACCTCTTCTAACTGTATGATCACTAGCTTCCCCAAGAGAAAGTGGAGGAGGTGTGTGTGGGGAGAGAAAGCAGAAGCTTCACGGTCTTAAATAAATACAGCTAATGAGCTCAGCTTCGTTCCAATAATACTTCATTAAAAAATTAACCAGCTATATTTCTCCTGTGGGGCAGTTTGTGACCTCTTCTCTGCATTCTTCCCAGTTCTTTGACTTGCTCGTATAGAGTTTTCTCAAAGAGGAATTAAAGTAGAGTGTACATAATTTGTTTTAAGGGATGACAAATTTTGCACATCAGTGACACTGAGCCTGCTTGTCTACAGAATCTGTCTGGTCAGTTGAAAAGCTTTTTGTTCAAATTCTCTTTTGGGCATCTATACTGTTCTTGAGAATTGATGTTAGGAATATGGCACATTACTGGTGAATTCTTCTAGTATTCTAAAATATGCTGTACCATGTGAACTTTATGTCATTTAGAAAATCTAGATCTCTCTTATAATCTCTTTTCTTCACATAGACCTCTGTTCCTTTTTCCCCATTATTTTAAGCTTCTGTATTTCAAATTTATATTCAAAGGTGGGTTGGGAAGAGCTCTGTGTTCAGTTTATCATCCAGGAGTATTCCACTATTCTCATGGGCATAACCAGGACTCAGGGCACGCATACCCCACTAGTTACTGGTCCTTTTCTCTCCTCTCTTTAATAGCATAGTTGCTTTTAAGAGGCACTTTTTACACACTGGCTCCACTATTTCATCTACCTTTACTTTTTCCTTTGTGTCAGTGAACTAGCACAGTGCTTCATTAACTACTGCTGCTGCTGCTAAGTTGCTTCAGTTGTGTCTGACCCTGTGCGACCCCATAGACGGCAGCCCACCAGGCTCCCCCATCCCTGGGATTTTCCAGGCAAGAATACTGGAGTGGATTGCCATCTCCAATGCATGAAAGTGAAAAGTGAAAGTGAAGTCGCTCAGTCGTGTCCGACTCCTAGCGACCCCATGGACTGCAGCCTATCAGGCTCCTCCGTCCATGGGATTTTCCAGGCAAGAGTACTGGAGTGGGTTGCCGTTGCCTTCTCCATCATTAACTGAAGCTGCTCCTATTGACAAAGACTGAATGCATTTTTGAAGACTATTTATCTGGAGACTAGCTTGTCCAAAATTTCACAACTTTAGGTGCAGGTCTATCCTCAACACGTACCTTACTCAAACAATGATCTTGTCACTGTTTCCTTCTGTTACTGTGGACAGAGGAATGATATCCTCTAATATTTACAAGCTCAATATTTTTGAAGGATAATAAAAAATAGGTGACTCAGTAATAGTTCCACAGTTGGAAACAAGTCTTCCCACTTGAGACCCAATAAGAATTCAATATAAAATTATTTAAATTAGCTATTGGAGAAGAAAATGGCAACCAACTCCAGGATTCTTACCTGGGAAATCCTAAGGACAGAGGAGCCTGGTGTGCTACAGTCTATGGGCTCCCAAGAGTTGGACATGATTTAGTGACTAAACCACCACTGCCAACAGCTTAGCTATATCTATACTTGCCTTCTTGTTTTACAATTCTGGTTATTCTAGTTGTATCTTCTAAACTGAGCTGGCAGCATATTAAATCAAGGAGAAGGGGATGGCAGTTAAGTATCAAAAAAATTAATATCTTATATTTAGGAGTTAAAATGTATGCGACTATTGTATTGTTTTCTTTGAACATTAAATTTTAAAATTTACATTAAAATTTTAAATACTCTCATTTTTGTTTGTTAAAAAATAAATGCTAATTCAGTTCAAAAAATAAATGCTAATTCAGTTCTGAGAAATAGCTCTGACCAAAGTATTTTGGAATGCTTTTTCACAAAGAGCTCCTCTGACTCTTCTGATTAGATAAAGAAGCTATTTATTCTGCCTTGCCAATATTTCAAATATTGCAAGTAGCTTGCAATGAAAACCTTGCAAACACCTCACAATGCTAATGTTAAAACTGCTACACATCAAATTGTACTTTGAAATTTTATTTATTAGAATATTAGAAGTACTTAAGGCATACTATCTTATATTTAGGAGTTAAAATGTATGCGACTATTGTATTGTTTTCTTTGAACATTAAATTTTAAAATTTACATTAAAATTTTAAATACTCTCATTTTTGTTTGTTAAAAAATAAATGCTAATTCAGTTCAAAAAATAAATGCTAATTCAGTTCTGAGAAATAGCTCTGACCAAAGTATTTTGGAATGCTTTTTCACAAAGAGCTCCTCTGACTCTTCTGATTAGATAAAGAAGCTATTTATTCTGCCTTGCCAATATTTCAAATATTGCAAGTAGCTTGCAATGAAAACCTTGCAAACACCTCACAATGCTAATGTTAAAACTGCTACACATCAAATTGTACTTTGAAATTTTATTTATTAGAATATTAGAAGTACTTAAGAGCATACTATCTATTTAATTTACATTTTTATTGCTGTTGGTTATTTATTTTAGGTGCAGATAGGTAATTCATTTTTAAAATGTAGAGCTACTGTTACATTTTTTTCTGCTGCTGTGAAAATCATGTTTTATAATGCTATTACCTTGATTTTAAAATTAAGATGTGATATGAAAAATTGTGACACATTTTTTAAAAGATAATGGATAGTTAATATAATTTTGAAATTTGCTTTTGAAATATGGTGCCTAGAATCTTAGGGAAAAGTGACTATTATTATGAAATTAGTTGGAGAACCCCCCAAATATGTTATAATTTGATACTTAAGCTTATAAGGTCCTATTTAGGGGAGGGGGTCCCACAAAGGTTCCTCTTGGGACTATTACATCTCTCAGAATGGCAGAGATGAGAGGATGACGATCAGTTCAGTCACTCAGTTGTGTCCAACTCTTTGCAACCCCATGGACTCCAGCATATCGAGCTTCCTGGTCCATCACCACCTCTTGCAACTTGCTCAAACTCAAGTCCATCAATTCAGCGATGCCATCCAACCATTTCACCCTCTGTCATCCACTTCTCCTCCTGCTTTCAACCTTTCCCAGCTTCAAGGTCTTTTCCAATGAGTCAGTTATTCATATCAGGTGGCGAAAGTATTGGAGCTTCAGCTTTAGCATCAGTCCTTCCCATGCATATTCAGGACTGATTTCCTTTAGGATTGACTGATTTGATCTCCTTGCTGTCCAAGGGACTCTCAACAGTCTTTTTCAACACCACAGTTCAAAAGCATCAATTCTTCAGTGCTCAGCTATTTTTGTGGTCCAACTCTCACATCCATACATGACTACTGGAAAAAACATAGCTTTGACTAGACAGACCTATGTTGACAAAGTAATGTCTCTGCTTTTTACTATGCTGTCTAAATGTTCAAATAATTATGTTGAAATATTGTGTATAATAATGTCAGCAGTTTTTCTGCTGAACAATTAAATAGGCTATTAACAAGCAAATTTTCAGAAAACTGAGAATAGAAAATGATTACAAGAAACTTTTTAATGCCAAAACAAAATTTTAATTCTATAAATAAAATCTATATGCCTAATGGTTGGGACCTGCTCCTTCAAAGAAAATAGAACGAGTATAGGATAATTTTCCTGGGAACTTTGGAGATAATCAGGCCACGTGGACAGAAGATTATTCATTGTGATTCTCCCCATAAGTATCTCTATGCTTAATGAGTAGGGAAATCTGGGCAATAAGGTAAAAGAGGGAAGAAAACATGAAAAAAACCAAATTGATCTCCAGTGAAGATTATATCAAAACACACTGTAATAGAGACCAAGTGAGAGGAGTGAAGCATAATCTAGATTCAGCCAGCTTCTATTAAAATTTTGGCTAACATCATTTTTGAAGAGCCAGGTTCATATAGAAATGATCTGGAGTTAAATTAGCCAAAATAAAATTCACCAAAACAACTTGCTTCTTTTAGTTATATAATAATAGTTTTAATTTTGTCTTTATAATAGCTTTCTAAGTAATGATCAATTTGTTTCTTCTCTAATATTCTAAGTAATAATCCTTTGTTTCTACTGGAGCTGAGACCAAGGGCCAGAGAGAGGGAAAGACAGGTAAACACAAGGACATGTTTTAAATATAAAGAATTCTTATCTATACATTCTTCATGAATATATTCTTTTTCTTTATGGATATATATGTATATAGTGATTTAAATTTGTATTATAAGTAAAATTTATATTTAAAAGTAGATTGTTGTCAACATAGTAAAAGAGAGTGAAAAAGTTGGCTTAAAACTCAATATTCAAAAAACGAAGATCATGGCATTTGGTCCCATCACTTCATGGGAAATAGATGGGGAAACAATGGAAACAGTGACAGGCTTTACTTTGGGGGGGTTCCAAAATCATTGCAAAAGGTGACTGCAGCCATGAAAATTAAAAGACACTTGTTCCTTGGAAGAAAAGCTATGACCAACCTAGACAGCTTATTAAAAAGCAGAAACATTACTTTGTTGACAAAGGTCCATCTTGACAAAGCTATGGTTTTTCCAGTAGTCATGTATGGATATGAGAGTTGGACTGTGAAGAAAGCTGATCGCTGAAGAATTGATGCTTTTGAATGGTGGTGTTAGAGAAGACTCTTGAGAGTCTCTTGGACTGCAAGGAGATCCAACCAGTCAATCCTAAAGGAAATTAGTCCTGAACATTCACTGGAAGGACTGATGTGTTATTCATATCAGGTGGCGAAAGTATTGGAGCTTCAGCTTTAGCATCAGTCCTTCCCATGCATATTCAGGACTGATTTCCTTTAGGATTGACTGATTTGATCTCCTTGCTGTCCAAGGGACTCTCAACAGTCTTTTTCAACACCACAGTTCAAAAGCATCAATTCTTCAGTGCTCAGCTATTTTTGTGGTCCAACTCTCACATCCATACATGACTACTGGAAAAAACATAGCTTTGACTAGACAGACCTATGTTGACAAAGTAATGTCTCTGCTTTTTACTATGCTGTCTAAATGTTCAAATAATTATGTTGAAATATTGTGTATAATAATGTCAGCAGTTTTTCTGCTGAACAATTAAATAGGCTATTAACAAGCAAATTTTCAGAAAACTGAGAATAGAAAATGATTACAAGAAACTTTTTAATGCCAAAACAAAATTTTAATTCTATAAATAAAATCTATATGCCTAATGGTTGGGACCTGCTCCTTCAAAGAAAATAGAACGAGTATAGGATAATTTTCCTGGGAACTTTGGAGATAATCAGGCCACGTGGACAGAAGATTATTCATTGTGATTCTCCCCATAAGTATCTCTATGCTTAATGAGTAGGGAAATCTGGGCAATAAGGTAAAAGAGGGAAGAAAACATGAAAAAAACCAAATTGATCTCCAGTGAAGATTATATCAAAACACACTGTAATAGAGACCAAGTGAGAGGAGTGAAGCATAATCTAGATTCAGCCAGCTTCTATTAAAATTTTGGCTAACATCATTTTTGAAGAGCCAGGTTCATATAGAAATGATCTGGAGTTAAATTAGCCAAAATAAAATTCACCAAAACAACTTGCTTCTTTTAGTTATATAATAATAGTTTTAATTTTGTCTTTATAATAGCTTTCTAAGTAATGATCAATTTGTTTCTTCTCTAATATTCTAAGTAATAATCCTTTGTTTCTACTGGAGCTGAGACCAAGGGCCAGAGAGAGGGAAAGACAGGTAAACACAAGGACATGTTTTAAATATAAAGAATTCTTATCTATACATTCTTCATGAATATATTCTTTTTCTTTATGGATATATATGTATATAGTGATTTAAATTTGTATTATAAGTAAAATTTATATTTAAAAGTAGATTGTTGTCAACATAGTAAAAGAGAGTGAAAAAGTTGGCTTAAAACTCAATATTCAAAAAACGAAGATCATGGCATTTGGTCCCATCACTTCATGGGAAATAGATGGGGAAACAATGGAAACAGTGACAGGCTTTACTTTGGGGGGGTTCCAAAATCATTGCAAAAGGTGACTGCAGCCATGAAAATTAAAAGACACTTGTTCCTTGGAAGAAAAGCTATGACCAACCTAGACAGCTTATTAAAAAGCAGAAACATTACTTTGTTGACAAAGGTCCATCTTGACAAAGCTATGGTTTTTCCAGTAGTCATGTATGGATATGAGAGTTGGACTGTGAAGAAAGCTGATCGCTGAAGAATTGATGCTTTTGAATGGTGGTGTTAGAGAAGACTCTTGAGAGTCTCTTGGACTGCAAGGAGATCCAACCAGTCAATCCTAAAGGAAATTAGTCCTGAACATTCACTGGAAGGACTGATGCTGAAGCAGAAACTCCAATATTTTGGCTACCTGATGTGAGGAACTGCCTCATTGGAAAAGACCTTGATGCTGGGAAAGATTGAAAGCAGGAGGAGAAGGAGACGACAGAGGATGAGATGGCTGCATGGCTGGATGACATGAATCTGAGCTAGCTCCGGGAGTTGGTGATGGGCAGGGCATGCTGCAGTCCATGGGGTCAAAAATAGACATGTTTGAGCAACTGAACTGCTGTCAATATATTTTTCTTAGGAATAGGAATATACAACTTTAAAAAAAATATTTCAGAACACCAGGAGTTTCTTATGTTTAATTTTATTAAATTCAATCTCTCTCCACCCCCTTTTTCTCATACTCTTGTTTCTCCTCTCTCTTCCCCTCAATTTATAACTCCTTAGAATGGTGTCATGATGGAAAAATAAGAACCAGCCAACATAGAGGAAATAAGTAAATTAGGTGTATTAGTAAGCTGATTGACTTCTGTGGGCAGGCAAACTTGTTGAAAGAATTTATATTATTTCCTAAAAGAAATATAAATATGTTAGGAACTTTGCATATAATATGAGCAGAGCAAGTTATATCATTTGAC
Source organism: Madoqua kirkii (assembly GCA_006408675.1). Lineage (NCBI taxonomy): Eukaryota > Metazoa > Chordata > Mammalia > Artiodactyla > Bovidae > Madoqua > Madoqua kirkii. Next base: position 13,677 of record SJYC01077569.1, on the reverse strand, counting down.
TTTTAGCACAAGTGCTTAGAATGTGCATTTTATAGCTGTATTGGGTCATTCCTATACTGGCTACAAAATTGTCAAGATTTATGATTTTTTAAAACTTTGTAACAGGTTTATATTTTTGATTTGTATCTATTATATTGTTTGAAACCCAAATAAGTACATTTTCTCTTCAAATTTGCTGGTGTATATAATATTACTTGTCTGGACGCAGTATACTCCATGCTTGGATTTCTTGGCCTATGTTTGCTCTTAAACTGTTAAGTTTTGTCTGCCTACTCAGGGACCTTGTGAACATGGAAAATAGCCAGAGCTTATAGTTCTTAGAAAACTAAAAGCAAATAAATTTGGAAAGAAAAATTGAAGGCTATCTCTTCTAACTTTTACACACAGTTTTTGCTCTGCACATAACTCAGGCCTGATACAAAAATGCCCCCTCAGAGGAAAACTAACTGTCTTAATTCATAGACTTGATTGGTATTGACCTCAAGTTCTTCCCTTACTGTGGTCTTACTCTAAGGTGGAGCTAGGGATCAGATGATGGAATGACTGAATAATTTATGAAGGCCTTGGTGTTATCAAGATTAATGATTTTGGTGCAAGATTGATTAGAATCTACATTACTAATATGCAAGATTTGTAATCCTGCAATGGATTTGCCACTTCACCTTGCATTAGATGTGCAGAAAAAGAATATGAAAAAGATATATAAATATATAATTATGTTTATATATGTATAACTGAATCAGTTTGCTGTACAATTGAAACTAACACATTATAAATTAATCATACTTGAAAAAAAACCCCAGATCTTGCATATTAGGCTCTTTTAGAATATGTGTATATGTTTGATTTTTTTCTGAGTATGAAGAAATGCACTATGCTAAAAGAGAAAAGAGGGATAAAAAATTATGTCAAGATATTTATATTTGATAGATGCCATTAATAGACATTCAGATAATGTTATTAAATAAGTGCATTATAAATTTAAGGAATGAAGGAATTTTCTTTTAGTTTAATTTTTTTCATTGAGAAATTTAAATAAACCTACAGTAAATGCATACACACAGAAAATGTGTTCCCCAATACTTAAAATGGCCACTCAGAGCTTCACACCCATGACATGATTTGTTGTGCACCACCATATGTGAATGGATCAGTAGCAGCCTCTTTTAATGAAAACAAAGTGCTATAGAAGCTGAATTGTTCTCTATGCATGCCATAATGTAAGAAAGGTAGAAAATACTAGGCAGATAACAGTAGTTTTCATAATTTTTTCCTTTTAATTTTCTACTGTAGACTTCAAGAATTGTGTGACCGCTTCCTTTACTCTGATACACCAAGAGGGGAAAAAATGACCAAATTGAGTGAATTTTTCTCCTTTGCCTTCTTAAAGAGTTCACTGAAAAGGAGCTGCTTAGAAACATTTTTAAAATTCAGTCAGCTTCACAGGGAAAGTGAGTGAACACTGCCAGGGAACAATCTGTCTGCTTCCATGCCATCTAGTTAGATGAAGTGAGTGGATGATCTGAACACCAGGTGTAAACGCTGATCTTCTGAAGGACTTATTTGGTTACTGAAGAAGGGAGTTAAAGGATGACTTTCATGATGACTAAAATAGAAAAGGTCTTAGAAAGATAAATGATAGACTTCTACTTTCTTGATTTCTAAATCTCTGTTACATAGGAGTTTGTCAGACAGGAGGGAAGAGTTAAAATGATAGAAATTATTTCACTAGAAAAAGGGATTTCTTAGAACTAGAGAGACAATTAACAATAACAATTAACAATATTAATTGTTGTTGTTTGGTTGCTAATTTGTGTCTGATTCTTTGTGACTTCATACTAACAGGGACTGGCTTCCCAGGTGGCTCGGTTGTAAAGAATCTGCATACCAACACTGGAGACATGGGTTTGATCCCTGGGTCTGGAAGATCCTCTGGAGAAGGAAACAACAAGCCATTCCAGAATTCTGCCTGTAAATCCATAGACGGAGGAGCCTGGGTTACAGTCCACTGGGTCACAAAAGATTCCAATACAACTTAGTGACTAAACAACAACAGGGACAATTAATAGAACATGAATCTGAATGATTGGAAAGCCTGGATTGCAAAATCTAAATAAAGGAAAGTTAGCTCATTTCCAATTCACACAATTATTCAAATAAGCTTGATAAAACATGTCCTTATTAAATGTTCTTATTTATTACCAGATGGACATGATATGTGATCAAGGTATTCGTTTCCTAGGTCTCTGGTAACAAAGTACTGGAAACTGTTGCTTAAAGACATAGAAATGTATTCCCTGGTGGTTCTAGTGGCTAGAAGTCTGAAATCTAGGTGTTGGCAGGGTGGGTTCCTTTTGGAGGCTCTGATGGAGAACCTGTTCCATGTTTCTCCCTTGCATTCTGGCGAAGTGAAGTCACTCAGTCATGTCCGACTCTGCGACCCTGTGGACTGTAGCCCACACCAGGTTCCTTGGTCCATGGGATTTTCCAGGCATGAATACTGGAGTGGGTTGCCATTCCCTTCTCCAGGAGATCTTACCGACCCAGGGATCGAACCCAGGTCTCCTGCATTGTAAGCAGAGGCTTTACCGTCTGAGCTACCAGGGAAGCATTCTGGTAGTTGCTGGCAATCCTTAGCATTCCTTGTCTTGCAGACGCATTACCTTTATCTCTGCTCTTTTTTTCATGTTTTTTTTTTTTTTCCTCTTTGTGTCTCTCTGTGTCCAAATTTGTGTCTTCTTTCATCTTATAAGGGCACTAGTCAATGGATTGAGGTCCACAGTCAATCAGTATGTTCATAGCTTAATTTATTACATGTGCAATGACACTATTTCCATGTGAGGTCACTTTCTAAGTATCCAGGTGGATACGAATCTTGGGTGTATGCTATCAACCCAGTATAATCAGCATGTTAAACCATCAGCTGCAAGTCCTCATGCTAGTGAGTTGTTTGCATATGCCAAGAAAGCACCTATATGTCTTAAATTGTTCCTAAGAAATGAAATTTGCTGTATTTATATATTTTATAACTAATTTCTTGTGACCCAATATTGAAATAATGAATATAAATTTTAGCTCATTCTCTCTTTTAATTACCACACATTTCAAATTTATTAAATTAGAACAAATACTTTTATGGTAACAATTATACTTATGATTCATTAGTATAGTCATCAACTACCTAATGACCAAAATTTCGGGGCAGAGGGAGGATAATAATATGGCAAAAACTGAGAAATGCAATGAAAGTATAATATCGCAAGAGATTCTCTTAAGCAGCTCATGAATGTAATTTATTTTTCATACCAATATATGTTGCTATAATAAAGCTTTCTACCAGAATGTTTTATTGCATCCATGTGGATATTTGCAATAGTCAAATATTTGCTAGAGAAAATAAGCCATGGCTTAAAGATATCACACTGAGTTCTTCTATTTCCTTGTACTCTAGTATCCACAGACTGTCTCTATTTTAAAAGCAAAAAAAAAAAAAAAGACATCCATACTGCTTGGTGAAGCAAGTCCATTGGTGCCCTACCCAGTATCTTTGATGATTCCTTGGTCATGGGAAGTACAGATTACCTTTCATCTCTCTCAGTTAGTGACTGTCCTTTTCTCTTAAGCTGTTGCTGAGCACTTGCAACTGCTGCCTTTTCCCTGACTGCTTTCATCTATTGCTGGACACCATTCCTCTTCCTTCACTTTTCCACTGTATAATCCCATGACAGTCACACCTGGTAATCCCTCACTGATGTTTTCATCAATGCAGAGAGCCTAGGAAAAAGCCTAACAATCACCTCTGTTCTAGAAACTTCCTGCCCTTATTTATTGACACCTTATCTTTTTCATGCACCATGTCACTCTGGATGCCCCTCAATGACCACCATATTTGCTGGACCTACTTTTGTTTTCCCACTATTTCATTTCTCTTGGTCTATTCTGAAAAACTTCACTTTTCCTTTTGGTTATGTAGAATATTTTAAGTTTTACTTTTTGTCTTAGCTTCTCTTTCAAATCACACCTTGTGCAATAGTTGAGGTATAAATATGGCAGTTATCTTTCATGCTCAAAGAGGTACACCAAGGTATTTTTCTAGACAAAAAAGAAAAAAAAAAAGACAAGAGAAAACACCTTCTCAGATTAATATTGACATTCCCTTAAAACCAAAGTCTCTGCACTCAGTGAACCTTAAACTTACTCCCAGACTCTATACAAACAACAATGCCTATTTGATAACCTAAGAAAGGATAAGTTCTCTCCAGAACAATGAACCTCAGGGAGTGTTCTGAGATGTCTATACTTTATGATCTGTGTGATTTAAGGAAATTTATATTATAGACAACAGGAACGAAATGAAACTCTAATAGTAACACAAGGAACTTGGGGGGTAGAGGTGAGCTATTTCTAGTACCTTGTGACTTACAGAGAGATGCTTTTGAATTTTATGAATTCCATTACTTGGGAGCAGCTCTTTTTAATTAGGTGGCTTCCATAACTGTTTTCCTTTCCTTGTACTTGAGGAACAATTTATACAGAATTTTTCTGCAGTAAAAAAATACAATGAATTTGTTTTTCATCATCACTGTGAATTGTCACTGTTCACATTTTACAATTAAATAAACAAGAATGCAGAATAATGAAATGATTCTCCACTCACATTTCATGATTGGCACAGTTGACAGGTCAATGAACCCTGATTTCTGATTCACTGTTTTCATCTTGGGTAGAGCTCATTCTCTCAAGTATGCAGGAAACTTAAGCTATTTTTCTCTTTATCATGGCAAAGAAATTTATGTGGTAAAGGGAAAATGTTTCAGCTTAAAGGCCAAGATGTCTTAAAAAACAGGCATGTAATCTGGATCAGTTCAATGATGAGTGAAATTTCTCTGTATTTATATATCCTCTATTGTCTGAAATCTTGCAAACTGTACATTGTTAACTAACTTCCCACTCTTGTTTTTGAAGTGTTTAGGCTATCATTTCTTATCAGTCAAATAGTCAGGAAAATGTACATAATAAATTAGTTTAAGTTGAAGGAACTGATCATGGGTTGAGATTAATGATATTACTTAGTTTTGCATCATCTTGCCAAAACCATGGGGAGTAACACAGTTAAACAGAGAAAGAAATAAATTGTGACTGAAAAGAATAATAAGTATGAGTTGTCTGCTGCTGCTGCTGCTAAGTCACTTCAGTCGTGTCCGACTGTGTGACCCCATAGACCACAGCCCACCAGGTTCCCCCTTCCTTGGGATTCTCCAGGCAAGAACACTGGAGTGGGTTGCCATTTCCTTCTCCAATGCATGACAGTGAAAAGTGAAAGTCAAGTCACTCAGTCGTATCTGACTCTTAGCGACCCCATGGACTGCAGCCTACCAGGCTCCTCTGCCCAGGGGATTTTCCAGGCCAAGAGTACTGGAGTGGGGTGCCATTGCCTTCTATCACCAAATTAAAGTGTCTATGGTAATTATGGCCTCGAGTCTTCTTGTACCATAAACTATGGAAAAATGTCTTCTCCCAGCTTCAGTGGAGTTGAGAGATATAGTCTCAACATAGTTACAATGTGAGAGCTCTTAAATGAGATAATGTACATAAAACACCTTGAACAGTTCCTGGCATATAAAGGAGCAAAAAAACCTTGAATTTTCCTTTACTATTCCTTATGAGGTTTTTAAACAGGTAATAAAATAAAACTTTTCATGAGGATTGCAGAAAAATAATAATGCCTATGAAAACTTTGAGCAAAATTTCAGGATATATTCAGCTTTTTATTTTTTATTTTTTTATTTTTTTTTTTTTCCTGTATTGCGGGCAGACGCTTTACCTTCTGAGCCACCGGGGAAGACCCTTATTTGTATTATTCAACAGAGGTGACTCTGAATAAGTTATCTCTTGAGTCAATATTTTTCACCTTTAGACACTGATATAGGTAAAATGTTAAATGCTAAAGTGAAAGTCGCTCAGTTGTGCCTGGCTCTTTGAGACCCCATGGATTATACAGTCTGCAAATTCCTCCAGGCCAGAATACTGGAGTGGGCAGCCTTTCCCTTCTCCAGGAGATTTTCCCAACCCAGGGATTGAACCCAGGTCTCCTGCATTACAGGAGGATTCTTTACCAGCTGAGCCACCAGGGAAGCCCTAAATGCTGAAACTATCTATTAAATCCCAAACCTCAAAATGTTTCGTCCCAGGTGTTGCAAACTGGATTAAGTATGTGTGTCTAAATAAGTATAAATATGCATGGTCCTTGTTAGCATGTCTGATGTTTTTTTCAACCTACCTATCTGCGTGACTTTTCCAGTTGCTCTGTGTACCCTTGTTCCTGGGGAATTTTCCCAGATATTTGATCACCTTCCCTGATTCCTTCCTGCTCTTCTTTCTAGTAAATAATCCAATTGTTTCTCCATACTTTTACTTGCTGCTGTAAGGATTTTGTTGCTTCATTTCTGATTCATATTTACTCTGATATCACAGTTAGATTCTAAAATGTCATGTACTAGAATCCCATGTTCTTTATGGTCTTACCAGGGTCTCCACATAGTGGAAGTTTGATAAACAGTTGTAGATTTGATTTCCTGACACTTCAGGTCCTTGATTCATACCAGTTTCCTACTACTGCTTCTAGGGTGTGACAGGTTGTATTTATGTAATTAGTAATAAACACACAAACACAAAAGACAGGAAGATTTTATCCAGTGCTTCACTGATATCATAATTATTTATTGATAATTATGTACTGGAACCATCCCTGTCCCTGATGTGGAGTAGTGAATATATAGTATACACAGCAAATAGTAATATTTTAACTAGAGAATGAAAAACTCAGTCCACCAACTCGACATTTTATCTCAGAAGCAAAAAATCTGTTATTATAGTCTATATTGTTAACCATGTGGAAACATTAAACTAGTAGATATTCTATTTGGCATGATTGTTCTCCAGTGACATAAAATATTAAAGAATATTAGCAGAAGTAGTTATATATGGGAAATAGAAATAATAATTTAAGACAAGCAATAAATATATGCATTAAAACATCAATTTATCCAAAATGAAATAACTGTGTAGTTACTTTTTTCTGTTAGTAATATTTTTAAAACCATGAAAAAGCTATATATGCTTAGGTAGAATTATGTTTATAAAAATGAATAACTTCAAATAATTTTTATTCTGTTATAAATAGAAATGAAAAAATTATACTTAGTTACTCTAGGCAAAACTGATGTTTTTAAAAACCAAACTCTTTAGGAAGAATTCACTCAAGAATTCTTACATTGTTAATGGAAATTTGGCTATTATAAGTGAAATGGCACAGAAATAAATGAGTTAAATATAGTTTTTCTCCACAAGCTTTATTTTAACTTTAGTAGAGTCTTGTGCTGTGCTTAGCTGCTCAGTCATGTCTGATTGTTTGCAACCACTAGGACCGTAGCCCACCAGGGTCCTCTGTCCATGGGGATTCTCCAGGCAAGAATACTGGAGTGGGTTACCATGCCCTCCTCCGGGGGATCTTCCCAACCCAGGGATTGAGTCCAGGTCTCCTGCATTGCAGGTGGATTCTTTACCACTGGAGCCACCAGGGAAGCCTTTAATGGAGTCTTGAGATGCTATTAATGTCTAAGCAGGTTTAGAATCTAGCAGCAAAGATATGCTCTGTTGTTGCAGCATTTCCGTGTTTTTAATTTCAAGGCCTCTGTTATGGCATTCACAGACTGACTAAAGGCATTAGTTTTTTTCATTTTTCTGCTAATCTTCTAAGCCACAACTTGAATGATCAAATGGAGATAGTAAATATAAATATTTAATAGGCATAATTTTATGTAATCATTTGTATTTATCTAGCATTTTGTTTCCAACTCACCTTCATATTGTTATTCATCCACTATTCTTGTGCATGCAAGCTCATGAGCTTTGTTTCCTGCAGAGGAGGCAGGGACTATCATTGAGATGAGAGATTGGGGCATTGGTCATGTGGACTTTCTTCTTTTCTCCTTGATCTTGAAATATGATAAAAGACAAACCTAATATAAGCAAAAACATATATTTCAAATATTTTGCTTATTTGAAAGAATCACCTAATCCCTATGCTGGATTTAGGACATGCTGACTGGGAGCAGGGGTAAAAATACATGATATCTAGATAGTGGGGTTATTTGTTAAAGGCTGGGTTACTTAAGGGAGAAGTATAACACTTCAACATATACTTAGCACTTATGTGTTAGGAGACAAACATGAAAGTTAAGAGTGCTATCTTCTAATGCTGGCCCAACTCCACTCTCAACTACCTTTTCAGTTTCACCCACTCAAATCATTTCCCACATTCCAGCTATTAAGCAGATATCTCTTAATTCTGTTGTTTATACCCTGTTAAAAATCTTTGAAAGGCTCTTTGTGGTCCATAAGAAGGAGGTCAAGTATCCAAAGTACCTGTAACCAACTGGGGCCTCTAGGCTCACTAGTCACTTCACAGTTCACACAGTGAGTAATGGGAATGGGATACCTCCACGTCTTGCTCTCTTTTCCTACTTTCTGGAATGTCTTCTTACCAGAAAACCTTTCCTGAACCCCTGTGAGGTTCAGCGCTCCTGCTTCATGTTTCCACACAGTGTCCTTCTGATTGGCAGGATGCCAGCATGACTGATAGTCCTGGCCTCAGACGAGTTTGACCTTACTATCTCCCTGTTACTATCTGGGTCAACTCAATTTCCCAAACTACTCATCCGTCATCAGCAAAATGAGAAATTTATAATAATAATAGTAGTACTTATCTCACAGGAAATTCAGTGAGATGATATAAATCACTTGAGCATAGTGTTTTATACATACTAAGTATGTAATGACTTACAATTACAATGATATTTTTATACTGTTTACCATTATCAGTAATTATCATTGCTATAGAGTCTTCTGTGTTGCTTTGATAGTATTTCTCCTGAGTGTCTACTTCTCTACTAGATTACCTGCTCCTACAAAGCAGCTGTCATCCTGTAGTCATCTCTGACACCTCAGGGCTGTACATTGGTTCATAATATTAATAGAAAGTCACTAAATATTAGATGTTTACCAGATTCTAAGTTTAAAGTCTAAATTAATATTAAACATCACAGACTAGACTTTATAGAATGGCTATTGTTCATAAGCTGGAAGGCAAGAGAATATGTTCATGTACCTTTTCAGTTTCTTTGGTGTAGCCACTATGAGTATTCCTGGGTTTCTCAAAGCCATTCTCTGCTGTTTCTGCAGGGACGACACCAGCATCTTGGGTTCTTTATGTTCTTCTGCATTTAGAAAGTGATTCAACATTTAACTGCTGCTTTTTAAGTTTGCGATAAATAATATGATTATTCTATTGTGTGCAGAGCTGATTTTTTTTATGCCCCTGTTTAAACTCTGAAAATAGAATGCCAGATGGCAGATTTTTGACCTGTGAGCTCTTCTATGATAAATTCTTAATTTCAAATGTTAATAGAACTGATTTTTTCCCAAATTTTTCATTTTTAAATATTTCAAAATTTGTGCATTTTACTTTTTTAAACACAATATTTTTAGAGTAAATAAATTTATTTAAATAAAACTTTTAGTAGCTTAATTTCAATATTACCATATTTTCTGTAGTCAAGTTAAAAGTGGTCTTGAGTGGCAAATAATTTGTGTTTTTTCTGGTCTTGTTAAGACTTGTCAGTTTTGTTGGCATAAATACAAGATTTTAAATTTAAAAGCCAAGATTATTTACTAGATGTGGAAGGAGATTGACTATAGAATTGTATTATCTAAGACTTCTAGGAGATGAAATTTTTGGTTGTTATTCATACTCCCCTGTTTCTTTTATAGTCTTCACCCTTCTTTATTTCTTAATGCTTTCTCTTGAGGAATATTCATTATATAATATTGTAATGTACAACCTATGATGCATATTTCTGCCTCATTTTTCATAGGAGTGATTTTTTTTTGCAGTACATATCTATATGTACCTATAGATATATATAGACATATACTTTGAAGTTATTTAGAGGGAATGTTCAATTGCAAATGAAAGATCTTACTATCTTTTTTATTCTTATTTTAACATTTTCTCTAGCATAGTTCATGCATATGAGTCCCCCCCCCTTTTTTCTTTCAGACTCACAGGGACGTTAAAAGAAAGTGTGGACATATGGGAAGTTGCTGCCTTGAAAATTTATTCATACTGCTAGTCTCAGTGCTGCTGCTGCTGCTGCTGCTAAATCGCTTCAGTCATGTTGGACTCTGTGTGACCCCATAGACAGCAGCCCACCATGCTCCCCCATCCCTGGGATTCTCCAGGCAAGAACATTGGAGTGGGTTGCCATTTCCTTCTCTAATGCATGAAAGTTCCTTTTTTCTTTCAGACTCACAGGGACGTTAAAAGAAAGTGTGGACATATGGGAAGTTGCTGCCTTGAAAATTTATTCATACTGCTAGTCTCAATGCTGCTGCTGCTGCTGCTGCTAAATCGCTTCAGTCATGTTGGACTCTGTGTGACCCCATAGACAGCAGCCCACCATGCTCCCCCATCCCTGGGATTCTCCAGGCAAGAACATTGGAGTGGGTTGCCATTTCCTTCTCTAATGCATGAAAGTGAAAAGTGAAAGTGAAGTCACTCAGTCATGTCCGACTCTTTGCGATTCCATGGACTGTAGCCCACTAGGCTCCTCCGTCCATGGGATTCTCCAGGCAAGAGTACTGGAGTGGGTTGCCATTTCCTTCTCCACACTAGTCTCAGTAAATGGCACATATTTGGGAACTCTCAGGGAGGAGAAAATTTCCTTCTCTACCTCTCTGGAGTTCTTGGGGCTAGACTAGTAAATTGACACAAGTTAGATTAACAGAAGAAAAATAAACAAATTTTAATTCATGTGCATGTAGGTATCATAAAAATGGTACTTAAGAAATAGCCAAAGCAGGCAGTTTTTATACTTTTTAGAAAAATAAATAATAAATTTGTGAGGAATTGGCAGAACAAAGAAACCTAGGCTTTGGGTGCTTACTTAGTGAAGAATCTAAAAAGAGTCTGGGCTTGGGGCGGCAAAACACAAAAGTAATGAGGTTTGTTTATAAAGGCTTCTGTACTCAAATTCCTGTCTCTGGAGATGTGTGTTCTTCTGCCTCCAGATGCAGAAGTACACCTTTCACATGAGAGATTTATTTCCTGCTTTCAGGGAAACAGAAAGGAGGATCAGAGTGTCCCTCTTGCATTGGTTATTTCTCAAAAATTAAATATAATTAATGTGCCATTGTGTCATATTTTGGGATGGCCCACCCTGAGAGTATCAGCTTCCCAGGCAGTGCAGTGGTAAAGAATCTGCCTGTCAATGTAGGAGGCACAGAGATATGGTTTTGATCTCTGTTTCAGGAAGATCCCTTGGAGGAGGAAATGGCAACCCACGCCAATATTCTTACCTGGAAAATTGCGTGCACAGAGGAGCCTGGTGGGCTACAGCCTATGGGGTGTAAAGAATCAGGCACAACTGAGGGACTGAGCAGCAGCAGCAATTCTGAGATTTGGGAAATAGATGAGGAAACAGTGGAAACAGTGTCAGACTTTATTTTTCTAGGCTCCAAAATCACTGCAGATGGTGATTGCAGCCATGAAATTAAAGGACATTTACTCCTTGGAAGAAAAATTATGACCAACCTAGACAGCATATTCAAAAGCAGAGACGTTACTTTGCCGACTAAGGTCTGTCTAGTCAAGGCTATGGTTTTTCCAGTAGTCATGTATGGATGTGAGAGTTGGACTGTGAAGAAGGCTGAGTGCTGAAGAACTGATGCTTTTGAACTGTGGTGTTGGAAAAGACTCTTGGAGAGTCCCTTGGACTGCAAGGAGATCCAACCAGTCCATTCTGAAGGAGATCAGCCCTGGGATTTCTTTGGAAGGAATGATTCTAAAGCTGAAAGTCCAGTACTTTGGCCACCTCATACGAAGAGTTGACTCATTGGAAAAGACTTTGATGCTGGGAAGGATTGGGGGCAGGAGGAGAAGGGGACAACAGAGAATGAGATGCCTGGATGGCATCATTGACTCGATGGACGTGAGTCTGAGTGAACTCTGGGAGTTGGTGATGGACAGGGAGGCCTGGCATGCTGTGATTCATGGGGTCACAAAGAATCGGACACGACTGAGTGACTGAACTGAACTGACATATAATCTGTGCATGCATGTGTGTGTCTGTGTGTGTGTGTGTGTGTGTGTGTGTGTGTAAATGAAAGAGAAAGTGTTAGTTGCTCAGTCATGTCCTACTCAATCCACCTGTGATGCAGAAGATCTCGGTTCCATTCCTGGGCTGGAAAGATCCCCCGGAGAAGGGATAGGCTACCCACTCCAGTATTCTAGGGCTTCTCTGGCAGCTCGGCCTGTAAAGAATCTGCCTGCATTGCAGGAGACCTGGGTTTGATCCCTGGGTTGGGAACATCTCCCGGAGAAGGGACTGACTACCCACTCCAGTGTTCTGACCTGGAGAATTCCATGGACCGTATAGTCCATGGGATCGCAGAGTCTGACACGACTGAGCAACCTTCACTTTCACTTTCACTTTCACCTACCACATTGGATGGTTGTGGGTAACGCTTTAGAAGTTGTTGCTCTATGTGGCTCTTGAAATTTCATTCAAGATTTAAGAGTTTTAGCAAAGATTTCATTTTAACCAACCCTATCTCATTTACAGAGATTAATTTGAAAAGGTGGGAGGGGGCTTTCCTGATTGCTACAGAGGGAGAGAGACTTGCATTCATCATTAGTTCCAACAGTTTCTCTCCCTTAATTACAGCAGGACAGCCTCATGGTCTGATGTCTTCAAGAGAGGAATGACTGGTATATTATCACCCTTCTTGGGATCATGACTTCACTGCGTTTGCTACTTCTCTAGAAGCCTGAACACTAATTGCTAGGCTTGCTTATATGGTCTCAGAATCTCACCTAAACAGGAAGGTGAGCTAATGGCCGCAGCCTCAGTTCCTGACCAGGTTCCCGCATTATTCCTTATCCTTTCATCTTGTTTATTTGAAAGAGAGTCAAAACTATGTTAGAAATGGAACTTTCATTGGATTTTTTTTTTTCCTTAAAGAATACATTATTGGCTCAGCTTTTAAGTCTCATTTATGCAGACCAAACTTAGGACTATCCTGAACTGACACTTTTTTCTTTGTAGCTAGGTCTAAAGGACCAGTATAGATTTATTTCTAGTATTGAGTGTACTAACCAGAAGTCATACCAAAATGTAATATCTAAACTTAAAAACAGTATGGTTCTCAATTTCTTTTTTTCCAAGGAAAGATGTCACTATATATTTTGGAAATTCAAACAGATTGTGAAAAAGCCTATCAAATGTTTACTGTGTAGCAGTTAAATCAATGTCATGCATACCTTCCTCCTGGGGAATTTTCTTCATTCATACTGAATTGCTCTCAGTTTAAAGGTCTAAGGAAAAGCCTATTTTCTTAGAGAGTAAATCATATTATAGTCAAGCTATCACTATCAAGACAATTTGATTAAACAGATGAAAATTTATATTAATTTATAAATATATACTGAAGTACTATATTTTTATCTTAATAATAATGGAGGTAAAGATCATTTGCATACTACATGGCCTTGTTGAAGAAGCAAGTGGGATTTATTTATTAGTGAATTGTAAAAAGAAATATCACCACTCAATTGTT
>SJYC01077566.1:0-17134 GCA_006408675.1 Madoqua kirkii | reverse complement strand
AAAGAAGGATAATTAAAAGTAAAGACAAATCATAAAATTTGAAATAAATATATAAAAAGTTTCACCTCACCTGTAACACAAAAATAAAAAATTATAGCAGTAATACTGAATTGTTAAGCAAATGATTAGAAACTTTAATATTCACTACTGAGGAGGTCATGCAGAGACGGATTCCTATGGACAGCTGGTAAAAGTTTAAGCTGGAACAAGCAAATGCAATTAGAAAGAAATTTATCAATGTTTATTAATTGCCTAAATATTATTACCCTTTTGTCCAAATGGATCTAATTGTGAAGAAATGGGCAGAGAAATATATTCATTGCAGCATTATTTATGATAATGAAAATGTGGAGATAACTTGAATATTTAATATTAAAATGATACTAAATAAATTATAGCCCACCAACATAATGGACCATTATTGTTGTTGTTTAATCTTCAAGTTGTTTCAAACTCTTTGTGACTCCATGGGCTGCAGCATGCCAGGTATCCCTATCCCTCACCATCTCCTGGAATTTGCCCAAGTTCATGTCCATTGATCCAACCATCTCATCCTCTGCTGTCCCCTTCTTCTCTGCCTTCAATTCTTGCCATCATCAGGGTCTTTTTCAATAAGCTAGCTCTTCACATCAGGTGTCCAATGTACTGGAGCTTCAGCATCAGCATCAGCCCTTCCAATAAATATTCAGGGTTGATTTCCTTTAAGAGTCACTGGTTTGATTTTGCTGTCCAAGGGACTCTCAAGAGTTTTCTCCAGTACCACAGTTCAATAGCATCAATTCTTTGGCTCTCTGCCTTCTTTGGACTATATAATGGACTATTATAGAGCCATTAAAATATATTTGAGGGATTTTTATAGGGATAGAAAATGTTCATGCTATAATGTTAAAGAAGGGAATACAGATTGCTCTGCTGAATATCCATGAACATATACTATTTACTTTTTCACATGTCTCTGCTTATTTTACTATATAAATTCCAATAAACAGAATTATCAGGTATATATATTTTAAAGATTTTCATATGTATTGCCAAATTTCCTTTTAGAAGATTGCATCAGTTAAACTCTTATCAGCAGTACATTGAATACCATCTCATACGAGTACTTGTGTCCCTCTCTTACCCAAATATAAGGTATTAAGTCTCTTTAAAATCTTAATCAATGTGTTGGTAAGAAAAATAGTACTTCATCAGTTTAATCTAATGTCTATATTTTATAAGACTTTATGATTTTTGTGTATTATGAATTACTTGTTTATGATATTTGCATATTTTATGTTCATTTTTTCTTTTTGATTGGACAGAACATATTTTGAAGAGAAAAACCTTGATCTCAGGTTACTCTATAACCTGTAAATCAAGGCTCAGTAGAAGATTTTGAATATTTCTAATTGATTCAACATGTATTTATGAAATCACTATTATCTGGAAGTCATGCTTTAAGATTCTATAGGACTGAAGAAATCAAATATGATATAGTTCTTAACTTAAGCAAGTTAAAAGTAAAATGGAGAGATTGATGTATACATAAAGAATCAAGGCTAGACTAAGTCACATGATTAATTCTGAATTTGACAATGAGGAGTGCTCTTTTAATGAGTAATGTTTAAACTGTATCTTGATGGACATGCTAGTTTTGCAGCCGGTTGAATGAAGGATATTCTGAATTGAAAAGAACATGCAGGCATAGGAAGAATACCTGTGATGAGGCTGAGGCATACGGTGTCTGGAGAAGCCTAGCTTTTCATTACCTTAGTCCATATGGCTGCATTTACCTTGTGAAGTGTTCACTTCTGGATACAACTCTCAGGTATTAAGGGTCAGATACTAATTCTCATAAGTGTTCTCAGAAGTAATCGTGTTTAAGAAAGGTGATGTATTATTAAATGCCAGAAGAAAACGTGGAAAATCAAGATTTCAACTTAGCTTAGTTAGAATAAGACCGCGGAAGTCTATTACATATTTGTGTTAATCGAACGAGTGCATTCACTCATGGTAAGCATCCTACATGAGTGCCTTTAATACTTAGAATCAATGGAATCAGAAAAAGGGTATTATTTATAAGATTAAAGTGGTTAATGGCATCATTTAATAGCCACAATAAGATGTCCTGATAGTCTGCAGGATACTTGACATGGCAGGGCACAACTTTCTATGGGTTGACATGGCCAATATGTACCTCTAAGTATCTCTTTCCCTATGTTCTGCTATTATCTTTATTCAATTATTATGGATACATTCTTTCTCTTGATATTGACTATTTCCAATCAGTTTACAAGGATAATAGTAGAACTCTCCCATGCATAGCATCTCTTACGGCAATCAGTGATTAAGGACTGGCATTGGGATGAGGAAACAGTATGTGTGCAATATGAAAACCAGATCAGACACTTGATATATGTCCCCCTTACTCTTCTGCCGTAACCAGGCACCTACATATGATCACATACCACCCCTCCCTTTTTTCTTCCATTATGAATTGTTACATTTCTGTTATGTTACCATGACTAAATATATTGCATTACAGTTTAAGTATGAAGTTACAATGTAGATGGTCTTAAAAAACTATTTTGAATGCCTTTAGTCTCAGCAATTTGCTCTTAGTTCCTTAAGGTCCCCACAAGTCCCTGCTGAATTAAGCCAATCCTGATCCCTTACTTATATCACTTAATATGTATCTGAACTTCAATTGAGGTCCAAATAAATTTGCTTTGGAAATTATTCACTTTAGTAACTCAGATAAATTTTCCTCTTTCTATCTTTTTTTCCCCCTTTTTTGATAATATCATGTCAAGGGTATATTTTATCTATCCAT
Organism: Madoqua kirkii; assembly: GCA_006408675.1. Lineage (NCBI taxonomy): Eukaryota > Metazoa > Chordata > Mammalia > Artiodactyla > Bovidae > Madoqua > Madoqua kirkii. The sequence continues at coordinate 14,319 of SJYC01077566.1, read as the reverse complement.
TTCCCCACTGAATTTAATATACATGTTGAAGAGATATCTAAATGGTTTTAAGATGTTCAGCTTTTCGTACTTGTATAATGAAAGCTCCTGTAAATAGTGGAAATATATACATACTAGAAATTATTACCATTTTTACATGCTTGCCTGTTTATTCACTTCAAATGTGTCTAACTCCATGCAACCTTATGGACTGCAACCTACCAGTCTCCTCTGTCCATTAGATTGTCCAGGGGATCTTCCCAATCCAGGGATGAAACCCATGTCTCTCAGATTGCCAGGTGGGTTCTTTAACAACTAGTCAAAGAATGACTAGTTCTTTAACACTAGTGCAACCCAAGATTAACATTTTTATAGCTGATGACTGAGGTCCTACTATGTGTCCCTGTCATAGTGGACTTACAATAGGGGTATTGTCCTCAAGAGATCTTTAAAACTTTCTTGGAAAGTGAAGATTTCTCTCCATTGACAAAAGTTTCAAGCATTCTAGAAGAGGTTGAAAATTCCTATTCCTTATGTCTAATAATGGAAGAAAAGTTGCTGGCCTATTGAATATATTATTTGACTTGTCCGATGTAAAGAGTGTATCTATAAATATTGCTGAGTTATTCATGCCCCAAAGCACCTTTAATTATTACATTAATATTTTAGAAAATGTTTTACATTCACAAAATCACATTACCTGCTCATTTAGGATAGATACATTCTTGTCCTTTTCCCTCTGCCAGTTGATAGCATTCAAAGCAGGCAGAAAGGATGTTCAATGATAAAATTTCAGCAATGATTTATATCCAAAAAGAATATGCTTTTTAATTTTGTTTCTATTTCAGGACATAATTAGTTAGAAATCAATCAATTGAAAATAAAGGTTTAAAAATAATTTTCCCAAGTAAAACATCTGTTTATATTAATACCTATGGTTTTGTTGAATTTTAATTTTCCATTGATCCAATAATATATTATGAAATCATTACTGGATCTTATTAGGAAAATTTTCTCTCTAGCATTCATATGTCTATGGAAACAGTGACCAGCAGACCATATAAAATACTGGATATCATAGAAGGTATAATTGCAAACAGTGCTAGTAGGTTGCTTAGTATGCCATTTAGTAGGGGTAGAGGCTAAACCATGAAAAATTGAAGTGCTTATATAAAGTATGATATATTCATTTATTAGGAAAAGTTTATCACCTTCACAGGGTTTAAAATATATCATGATCAACAGGAAAATTTATGTAGAAGAAATAAGGCACACACACACACAGCTATTAAACAAGATTGGCTTTTCCAAAACCAGATTCAAAGAGCAAGCCCTGAGAGTCAGGGGCATGGACGTTCATTTCATGCTTGTGGGGAAGGTGGAATTTGCTCTTGTCTTTAAAGAATGAGTAGGATTTATATGATATAATGATAGGAGTTGGAGAGGGCATTTTCAGCAAAGAAAGAGATTTAGCAAAGGTGCAGAGCATGCAAACTGTGGGATATGTATTGGGACCTGTGAGATTGATCAGAAACCAAACTGCATATAATAGCAGAAAGAAAGGCTAAATGGCAAGGGAGACAGATCAAAAAGGATTCGAATAACAGATTAAGAAGCTTGATTTTAAATCAGTAGACGATGAAGAACAATTTTAATAATTCTAATGGATAATAATACTTAATACTGACTGAATTATTATAATATGCCAGTTCCTTTTCTGAACTCTTGCCACATATTAGCTCATTTAATTCTCACAAATCTGTGAGTTGATTCTATATTTTCCCTCAGTTTATAAATGAGAATATAGAGTTTCTGTGTAGTTTAATAATTTGTCTCAGCTCAGATAACTACTAAAGAACTGAATCCAGTCGGTCTTACTCTGGAGCATTGCAATTTAATATGATAGCCCTGTGTAGCTGCTGAATCTTAAGAGGTGACTAGTGTGACTTAGAAATGGAATTTTAAAATTTCATTCAATGTTAATTAATTTTAACTTAAACAGGCACACTTGACTAGTGGCTAGTATAGTAGACAGCATCTCTCTGGGGTGTACTCTCTTCATCATTCCATTTTTGAGCAAAAGAGAGTTATCATGATGGTGCTCTATAGCAGTACTTTTGAAAGTATCCTCAGTGGAATATGAGGATAAACGTTAACAAAATTGAAGTCCAAGCAACAGAGGAAAAAATTTCTCCCTATTGCAAACTCACAGTCACATTAATATATTCAAGACTCTATGGTAAATATACCATTTACTTTAAAAAATCTAATAGTAAAAATCTCTTAACAAACAGATGTCCAGCCCAGACAGCTTCACTAGTAAATTCTATCAGACATTCAAAGAATTAGTACCAATTCTTTTCAACCCCGTCTGTAAGGTAGAACAGGAGAGAACTCTCCCAAACACATTTTATGAAGCCAACATTACCCTGAAGCCAAATCAAAGATGCAACAAGAAAAGAAAATCACAAGCCAGTATCCCTGATGAACATAAATTCAAAAATCCTTAACAAAATATTAGCAAACTGAATTCAGGATAAGAAAGAGATCATACACCATGCTGCTGCTGCTAAGTCACTTCAGTCATGTCCAACTCTGTGCGACTCCATAGACAGCAGCCCACCAGGCTACCCCATCCCTGGGATTCTCCAGGCAAGAACACTGGAGTGGGTTGCCATTTCCTTTTCCAATGCATGGAAGTGAAAAGTGAAAGTGAAGTTGCTCAGTCATGTCTGACTCTTTGTGACCCCATGGACTGCAGCCTACCAGGCTCCTCCATCCATGGGATTTTCCAGGCAAGAGTACTGGAGTGGGGTGCCATTGCCTTCTCCTCATTCACCATGATCAAGTACAATTTATTCTAGAGCTGTAAAGATGGTTAAGCATCCTAAAATCAGTCAATGTGATATATCACATTAACAAAATGAAAGGTAAATCACATGATCATCTCATTAGGCATTTGACAAAATTCAATATCTATTTATTATAAAAATTCTCAAAGTGGATATAGAAGGAACATATCTCAACATAATAAAGACCAGGTATGACAAGCCCACAGCTAACATACTCAACAGTGAAATGTTGAAAGCCTTTCCTTTAAAATCAAGGACAATGCCCACTTTTGCCATTTCTAGTCAACATAGTATTGGAAGTCTTTGTAAGAGCAATTAGGAAAAAGAAATAGAAAGCATTCAAGTTGGAAAGGAAGAACAAAATTGTCACCATGTGCTGGTAACATTGCATACAAAAAAGCCTAAAGATTCCATAAAAACATTGTTAGAACAATAAACAGATTCAGTAAAGTTGTAGGACATAAAATCAATACACAAAAATTTGTTGTGTTTCCATATACTAATAATAACCTTTCAGAAAGAAATAAAACTATTCCATTTACAACTGTATCAAAAGGGATTCAAAGTTTTTTTTTAAACCTTTTTCTTTCCCCCAACCTATTTGGCCAGAGACTTTTATTTACCTAATACATTAAGCTAGTGTTTTGCTTAAGCTTCCCTGAGGTAATGTTCTCTTGGATGATAAAAATGACTGCAAGAGTTAGGAAGCTGTCTCTTATACACATCTGAGGTGACCTGTGTATTGAAAAACTATGAGATATTAATAAAAAGAAACTGAAGAAGACACAAATAAATTGGAAATATATCGCATCCTCATAGATTGGAAGAATCAATATTGCTAAAATGTATCTACCACAAAGAACAATACAGAAAATTCAGTGCAATTCTTATCAAAGTTCAAATGGCATTTTTCAAAGAAATAGAACAAATAATCCTAAAATTTATATGGAACAATAAAAGACCCAGAATAGACAAAGCAATCTTGAGAAAGAGTAACAAAGCTGGAGCCATCATACTCCCTGGTTTCAAACTATACTGGAAAGCATTAGTAATTAGAACAGACACACAGATGAATGAAACAGAATTGAAAGCCTAGAAATAAACCCATGTGTATAATGGGGACAGGATAGTCTCCTTTAATAAATGATGTTGAGAAAATTGGGCAGCACTGTGCAAATGAATAAAACTTTCCTGATATCACACATCTTGTATAAAGATAACTCCAAATGGATTAAAGACTTAAACATAAGACCTGAAACCACAGAAGTCCTAGAAGAAAACATAGTAAACTCCTTGACATAGGTCTTGGCAATAATTTTTTGAATTAGCACCAAAAGTAAAAGCAACACAAGCAAAAATAAACACACGGGACTACATTGCACGAAAAAGCTGCACTGCAAAAGAAACCATCAACAAAATGAAAAGGCAGCCTACTGAATGGGAGAAAATATTTCCAATCATATATCTGATTAGGGACTAATATCCAATATATATATATATATATATATAAACTCATACAACTCAATATCAAAAAACAAACAAATACAAAAATGGATAGGAGATTTGAATAGACTTTTCCCTAAAGCAAAAACACAAATGGCCAAAAGGTACATTAAAAAATATTCAGCATCACTAATCATCAAGGAGATGCAAATCAAAATCACAATGAGATATCATTTCACATCTGTCAGAAGGGCTATTATGCAAAAGATACGAGATAAGTGTTGGCAAGAGAATGGAGAAAGGGAACCCTTGTGTACTCTTGTTGGGAATATAAATTGGTGCAGCCACTATGGAAAATGTCATTGAGGTTCTTCAAAAAATTAAAAATAGAACTACCATGTGATACAGCAATCTAGTTCTGAAGGAAATGAAAACACCAACTCAAGAAGACACCTGCACCTCCATGTTCACTGAAGCATTATTTACAACAGTTAAAACATAGAAACAATCTAAATGTACACTGGTGGATGATCGGATAAAGTAAGTGTGATCTACATTTCTATCTATCTATCTATATTAGAATATTATCCAGTTATCAAAAAGTAGGACATCTTGCTATTTGCTGCAACATGGGTGGACCTTTAGAGCATTACACTAAGTGAAATAAATCATACAAAGACAAATATGATATAATCTATATGCGGAATTGTAAATGAAGAAACTCATAAATACAGAGGAAAGATTGGAGGTTGCCAGAGGCAGAGGTTGGCAGGCGGTGAGGGCGGAGTGTGAAAGAAATGGGTGAACTCTCTTTCTGTCTGTTGGATTAAATAAACTGTTTATTTTTTTTTAAACCTTTTTCTTTCCCCCAACCTATTTGGCCAGAGACTTTTATTTACCTAATACATTAAGCTAGTGTTTTGCTTAAGCTTCCCTGAGGTAATGTTCTCTTGGATGATAAAAATGACTGCAAGAGTTAGGAAGCTATTAAGTGAGGGGAGACCAGAGCCTTCTTAGGCATAAGTGGATTACTCAACATGGGTAGGTGAGAATTCATCAGGGTTTCATCTGGGAAATGAGAAGGAAAGTGAAAAGGAGTCTGTGAGTGTGTATGTTCATGAGCAGGCAAGGCTGTGTGCATATCTGATATAGGAAACATTGATGAAGTTTACTAGAAATTCAAGTTTGATTACCTGGAAGGATGGTCTGATATTAAAAAAAAAAGAAATATGGAATAAGAGAAGAAATGTATTTATAGGGATTGATATTTAGATTTGTATATTATTAGATCAAGGTGTTAATAGAACAGGTTCATTTAGGAGATATATCAAGTATGTATGCAGGTATATTTAGCAGGAAATTTGAAATGTGGGTTGGCTTTAGAGCATAGAGGGGAAGATGTAGGCTGTAGAGATTTTGACATCCTCCATAGAGTGGAGTTGAAATCTTGAGGATAAGTAAAATTGCTAATAGGAAGTGTGCAGATAGAGAAAAGGGTCAAATGCAGAACCTAATACTAAGAGTTTATATGTAAATTGATATAGCTTATGCCTCGTGTGTAAGTTTGTGTCCATTCCATTTGAAATATTCTGAGACATAAGAAACAACTAAAGGTTCAAATAAAACTTAAAGATTTAATTTTATATTGATATTGATTTTATATAAATGAATTCTTATGCCCAATTAACTTTTCCCCTAAGAAAATCAATAAATATACACTGATAATTAATAATAAATACTTTCTTGAAAAGTAGTAAAATATTAATCATTTCATAAGAGAGCAGTAGAAATCATCCACAACTTAAAATGGAAAGATAAAATGAAGTTCTACTGAATTAAAATATGGTAAATGGACTAAATTTGACCATGAGTGATGGCAGAATTCATAAAAGTTGGCCTAAGAGAAAACAGACAGGAAGCAAGAGTTCCTCAAATTTTTCCCATTGGAAACTTAAAAAAAATGAATACAGAAAACTTATGTATAGGAATATCAGACCCTCAGTACAAGATTCTAATGCCTTTCCCTCCAATTGTATTTAAATATTTATGCAAATTACTTAAAGGCTTTAATGAGGCATGAATTTTTACTTGCTTTAGTAAGGAGTTAATATGGTAGCATGAGCCCATTCACACATGGCCATGTAAGTTTAGTATATATTCTTATTATAACATTAAATTCGCAATGATACACAACGTTAAGTTGAGGTAAAATTTAAAAAAAAATTAAAAAAATAGCTATATACACAAAAATTTTATTTCTCAGATTTGTGTATTTAAGAAATGATGACTATTATCACTGGAGGAGAAATATATGGGCTTATCCTCTCCCTTCATCTGTCTTTCAGTAAATATGAACTACTATTTAATATTTAATAAATATTAAGTGAGGGGCTTTCTTCAAAGTTACACCTTTTCTTCAGGATCACTATTCTTGCCAGGAGATGGCACTAGCGTACTTTGTTCTATGGTCCAGAAACCGCCTCTGTAAGCCAAAGGTTACCTCAGCAATGCATTATGAAATGTGGTGTGAATTAAGCATTTTGTTTCATTCCACTCAACACCCTTCAATTATTTATGCTGCATATTAAGATTATTAGTTATCTTGCTATGTCTGTATTAAAAGCTCAATTTGTTTTACGTCAGGAATAGAATATATGCTTTAACTAAATGACCTGTTTCATTTTGCAGTTTATTTTAAGGAAATGGTCTAGCCTTGAAAAGAAGAAAAAGAAAAATATTTATGTATTAAAAGTCCAGAGGTTGTTAGGTTTATAAATAAGAAATTGCAAAGATGCAAATGGAGCTCAAATACAACATAATTTAGGCAGAGATAATATGAGAGCTGCTGTGAATATTAATTTCCCCAATAATTTATAATTCTTATAGAGTCAGTGGATTTATTTTTTTTCTTTTATGAAGAGATTTTTACCCCAGTTGGACTACTGGGTCGGGAAGATCCACTGGAGAAGGGATAGGCTGCCCACTCCAGTGTTCTTGGGCTTCCCTTGTGGCTCAGCTGGTAAAGGATCCACCTGCAATGTGGGGCACCTGGGTTCAATCCCTGGGTTGGGAAGATCCCTTAGAGAAGGGAAATGCTACCCACTCCAATATTCTTGGAGACAATTGCATGGACTGTATAGTCCATGGGGTCACAAAGAGTCAGACACAAAGAGCGACTTTCACTTTTCACATCCAATAAGTTATGAGTTGATCTCATTTAAGAATTCAATGGTTGACACATTTCTATTTTAACTTTCATGTTTTTAAAGATGGCATTCTGTGTGTTATTGTGGAAATTCACATAGATATTTGCTTGCTAAATCAAAAGGAAAAAATCTCAAAGAACTATTAGTGTGTTATATGCTCTGTGCCTAATATTATGACAACTACTGGAGATATGGAAATAAAAACATTTGCTATCTCTGACTTCTAGTAGCTCACAGTCTCATGTTATGTAGTTATCTGTACACCTTAATCATGTCGACATTTTTGATACTGTAATGTTGCCAGATTGAACTAATGAAGAGCTTACGATACTATTAGAAATTTGGTAAAATTAGGAGTTTAGAAGATACCTACAAAATCTCTGATGCTTCCTAAAATAGTCAGGTACTATTGTGTGTTCAAGTGGTAGTCACACTATCTGGAAAGAATGGCTTATCAAGTAAAAGACAAAACCAAAGAAAAAATTCCAATTTGAACTTTGCTAAGAAGCCTGGTACGGGTAAAACTAAGTAAGTCATTTCAAGAGGATATCAAATATTGTTGTACTTAATTCTCACTGTAATGGCTGTCTGTTTAACCCTAGAAAGAACATAATGTATAATGTTCAGGAACTTCATGTCCATTAAATAAATACTTAAAGAACAAGTAAGCAAGAATAAAATGACAAGAGAAAAAGATGCTTTTAAACTGTGGCTTTTAAGTTTCAAAATTGTAGTTCACACAATACACAGAAATTTTGTCCATAAAAATTACAAGTTTGTGATTGTTTAGGGTTTTATACCCTCAAAGTGACAGGATAATTTGGTGAAGAGTATGAGCTCTTGAGTCAGACTTGCCTGTGTTCATGCTTTTGAAAAATGACCAGTATGTATATTTCAGTTCAATTCATTCCCTCAGTCGTATCTGAATCATTGCAACCCTATGAACTGCAGCACACCAGGCCTCCCTGTCCATTACCAACTCCTGGAGTTTACCCAAACTCATGTCCATTGAGTCAAGTGATGCCATCCAACTATCTTGCCCTCTGTCATCCCCTTCTCCTCCTGTCCTCAGTCTTTGCCAGTATCAAGGTCTCTTCAAATGAGTCAACTCTTCACATCAGGTGGCCAAAGTATTGGAGTTTCAGCTTTAACATTAGTCCTTCCAATGAATAGTCAGGACTGATCTCCTTTAGGATGGACTGGTTGGACCTCCTTGCAGTCCAAGGGACTCTCAAGAGTCTTCTCTATCACCACAGATCAAAAGAATCAGTTCTTCTGCACTCAGCTTTCTTTATAGTCTGACTCTCACATCCTTACATGACTAACGGAAAAAGCATAGCCTTGACTTGACAGATCTTTGTTGGCAAAGTAATGTCTCTGCTTTTAAATATCTGTCCAGGTTGCTCATAGCTTTTCTTCCAAGGAGGAAGTGTCTTTTAATTTCATGACTGCAATCACAATCTGCAGTGATTTTGGAGCCCCCCAAAATAAAGTCAGCCACTGTGTCCACTGTGTCAACAGTGGCTGACTGATCGTGGGACCAGATGCCACTATCTCCATGATCTTCGTTTTCTAAATGTTGAGCTTTAAGCCAACTTTTTCACTTTCCTCTTTCACTTTCATCAAGAGGCTCTTTACTTCTTCTTCATTTTTTGCCATAAGGGTGATGTCATCTGCATACCTGAGGTTATTGATACTTCTCCCAGTAATCTTGTTTCCAGTTTGTGCTTTTTCAAGCCAAGCATTATGTACAGTGCATATAAGTTAAATAAGCAGGGTGACAATATACAGCCTTGACACACTCCTTTTCCTATTTGGAACCAGTCTGTTGTTCCATGTCCAGTTCTAACTGTTGCTTCTTGACCTGCATGTAGGTTTCACAAGAGGCAGGTCAGGTGGTCTGGTATGTTTATCTCTTTCAGAATTTTCCACAGTTCATTGTGATCCACACGGTCAAAGGCTTTGGAATAGTCAATAAAGTAGAAATAGATGTTTTTCTGGAATTTTCTTGATTTTTCCATGATCCAGCAGATGTTGGCAATTTGATCTCTGGTTCCTCTGCCTTTTTCAAAACCAGCTTGAATATCTGGAAGTTCACAGTTTATGTAGTGCTGAAGCCTGGCTTGGATAATTTTGAGGATTACTTTACTAGCGTGTGAGATGAGTGCAATTGTGTGGTAATTGGAGCATTCTTTGGCATTGCCTTTCTTGGGTACTGGAATGGAAACTGACCTTTTCCAGTCCTGTAGCCACTGCTGAGTTTTCCAGATTTGTTGGCATATTCTTGTGTGTTTTTCTGAAACTCTCTTGCCTTTTCCATGATCAGTTTAGGTGGATATATTTTCATTTAATAAAATTAGTTTTCTTTATGAAGAAAGCAAGAAAAAATGGGTATTGTGTGAGTTTCTTGCAGTCTCTGTCCTGTCAGATTCCTAACAGGTGTGTTCGTTTCTTCATTTGTCAAAGTGGGAGACTGTTAGTGCCTCACAGAGCTGTTTGGTAAAGACTGAATAATCCAACTTTCTGCCATGAGGGTGGTGTCATCTGTGTATCTGAGGTTATTGATATTTCTCCCGGGAATCTTGATTCCAGCCTGTGCTTCCTCCAGCCCAGCGCTTTTCATGATGTACTCTGCATAGAAGTTAAATAAGTAGGGTGACAATATACAGCCTTGATGGACTCCTTTACCTATTTGGAACCAGTCTGTTGTTCCATGTCCAGTTCTAGCTGTTGCTTCCTGACCTGCATATAGGTTTCTCAAGAGGCAGGTCAAGGGGTCTGGTATTCCCATCTCTTTCAGAATTTTCCACAGTTTCTTGTGATCCACACAGTCAAAGGCTTTGGCATAGTCAATAAAGCAGAAATAGCTGTTTTTCTGGAACTTCCTTGCTTTTTCTGTGATCAGTGGATGTTGGCAACTTGATTTCTGGTTCCTCTGCCTTTTCTAAATCCAGCTTGAACATCTGGAAGTTCATGGTTCACGCATTGCTGAAGCCTTGTTTGCAGAATTTTGAACATTACTGGCGTGTGAGATGAGTGCAGTTGTGAAGTAGTTTGAGCATGAAAGTGAAAGAGGAGAGTGAAAAAGTTGGCTTAAAGCTCAACATTCAGAAAACAAAGATCATGGCATCCGGTCCCATCACTTCATGGCAAATAGATGGGGAAATAGTGGAAACAGTGGCTGAGTTTATTTTTCTGGGCTGTGTCTTTTAATTTCATGACTGCAATCACAATCTGCAGTGATTTTGGAGCCCCCCAAAATAAAGTCAGCCACTGTGTCCACTGTGTCAACAGTGGCTGACTGATCGTGGGACCAGATTCCACTATCTCCATGATCTTCGTTTTCTAAATGTTGAGCTTTAAGCCAACTTTTTCACTTTCCTCTTTCACTTTCATCAAGAGGCTCTTTACTTCTTCTTCATTTTTTGCCATAAGGGTGATGTCATCTGCATACCTGAGGTTATTGATACTTCTCCCAGTAATCTTGTTTCCAGTTTGTGCTTTTTCAAGCCAAGCATTATGTACAGTGCATATAAGTTAAATAAGCAGGGTGACAATATACAGCCTTGACACACTCCTTTTCCTATTTGGAACCAGTCTGTTGTTCCATGTCCAGTTCTAACTGTTGCTTCTTGACCTGCATGTAGGTTTCACAAGAGGCAGGTCAGGTGGTCTGGTATGTTTATCTCTTTCAGAATTTTCCACAGTTCATTGTGATCCACACGGTCAAAGGCTTTGGAATAGTCAATAAAGTAGAAATAGATGTTTTTCTGGAATTTTCTTGATTTTTCCATGATCCAGCAGATGTTGGCAATTTGATCTCTGGTTCCTCTGCCTTTTTCAAAACCAGCTTGAATATCTGGAAGTTCACAGTTTATGTAGTGCTGAAGCCTGGCTTGGATAATTTTGAGGATTACTTTACTAGCGTGTGAGATGAGTGCAATTGTGTGGTAATTGGAGCATTCTTTGGCATTGCCTTTCTTGGGTACTGGAATGGAAACTGACCTTTTCCAGTCCTGTAGCCACTGCTGAGTTTTCCAGATTTGTTGGCATATTCAGTGCAGCACTTTCACAGCATCATCTTTTAGAATTTGAAATCACTCAACTGGAATTCCATCACTAGCTTTGTTCATAGTGATGCTTCCTAAGGCCCACTTGATTTCACATTCCAGGATGTCTGGCTGTAGGTGAGTGATCACACCATCGTGATTATCCGGGTCGTGATCTTTGTTGTACAGTTCTTCTGTGTATTCTTGCCATCTCTTCTTAATATCTCTGCTTCTGTTAAGTCCATACCATTTCTGTCCTTTATCAAGCCCACCTTTGCATGAAATGTTCCCTTGGTATCTCTAATATTCTTGAAGAAATTTCTAGTCTTTCCCATTCTATTGTTTTCCTCTAATTCTTTGCATTGATTACTGAGGAAGGCGTTCTTATCTCTCCTTGTTATTCTTTGGAACTCTGCATTCAAATGAGTATATCTTTCCTTTTCTCCTTTGCTTTTCGCTTCTCTTCTTTTCACAGCTATTTGTAAGGCCTCCTCAGACAACCATTTTGCTTTCTTGTGTTTCTTTTTCTTGGGGATAGTCTTGATCCCTGTGTCTTGTACAATGTCATGAACCCCTGTCCATAGTTCATCAGGCACTCTGTCTATCAGATCTAGTCCCTTAAATTTATTTCTCACTTCCACTGTATAATCATAAGATATTTGATTTAGGTCATACCTGAATGGTCTAGTGGTTTTCCCCACTTTTTTCCATTTAAGTCTGAATTTGGTGATAAAGAGTTCATGATCTGAGCCACAGTCAGCTCCCAGTCTTGTTTTTGCTGACTGTATAGAGCTTCTCCATCTTTGGCTGCAAAGAATATAATCAATTTGATTTTAGTGTTGACCATCTGGTGATGTCCATGTGCAGAGTCTTCTCTTATGTTGTTGGAATAGAGTGTTTGTTATGACCAGTGCATTCTCTTGTATATTTGGTATGTATATTTAGTGTTGTGTGAAATACCCGTGTTGCAGTTGTATATAGATATCCTGTTAAACTAAATTTTATTTAATAGTTACAATGATTTTAAGTGAAGCCTAACAAGGGAAACTGTCACTGGTTTTATGTCATGATTTTCAGGTAGATGTCCTTATCTGCAAATAGGTGGTTTCCTAGCAAACCAGTAATACAAGAAGCACAAGCTGAGTGTTCTCTTGCTGAAGCACTTGTGAGTCTTATACAAGCATACATTCCCTCTTTCTCTCTAACACACACACTCACACACATATATACACACACAATCTAGATCACAAACAGAAAAAAATTGTTTATTTATTGATGAATAAACATATTTTGCATTATGATCAAATAAATGATATCTAATTTTTTTAGTAGCAGATATTTCATTAAAAGAAATCTCAAATTAATGGTTAAAATATAGAATATATAAAAAGAGGAGTTCTTTCTTCTGACTGAACAGGTATTCAGGGTTTTAGAGACCCTTCCTTAGTTAATTTTTTAAATTAATAAATTTCTAGTATTTTTTAGATTCTAAATTACAGTAAATTAGCCCCAAGGTTACAAATTTCTCAATGTGAAAGACATTAAGTAATTTCATTGAAGTGTTCAAGTATAAGGAGGATTATAGACACAACCAGTTTCATTAAGGTATATATCATGTTGGGCCTCAAGTTTTGGGGCTTCTTTCCTCTTACTTTTTAAGCTGGATGTGGTTGGCATGTCACCTCGTTGCACAATTTTTCTTATGTCCCAGCTCATAATTTTGTGATCATATGATTTACCATCCAAATCAGGACACTTTGGGGAGTAAAAGTGTGTTATTAATTATATTTCTCAGGATAACTGGCATAAATTGAGAAAATTCTGAGCAACCAGGTTACACATTCATCTTATCTATATATTTCTTTTTACATATAATATTTCTTTGTGTATGTAGATCTTTTTGACCATGCCATGTAGTTCCCTGGTGACTCAGACAGTAAAGCCTCTGTCTGCAATGTTAGGCAATTCAGGTTCAATCCCTGGGTTAGGAAGATCCCCTGGAGAAGGAAATGGCAACCTACTCCAATATTCTTGTCTGGAGAATTCCATGGACAGAGGGGCCTGGTGAGCTACAGTCCATAGAGTCACCAAGTGTCAGACACAACTGAGTGACTAATACATACACACACACACATACACACATGTAGCTTGAGGAATCTCAGTTCTCTGACCACAGATTGAACTTGGGCCACAACAATGAAAGCCTGGAATCCTAACCACTAGGCCACCAGGGAACTCCCCCAAGGAGACCTTTTCAATGAACTTGAGAAGTGAGAGGGCAGGCCTGGTCTCATGTCTCCTGAGACTAGGGTTAGTATGAGATTATACAAAACAATCTTGAGAGCTAGATTATCAGACACTTGCAACTTTAGCACTACATGTTTGTCAAGAGTCACTGAATAATGCTCCCCAATAAAAGAAACCACTGCAATGGGACACCTAAGCACCCCAACTAGAGAACAGCTCTGTGCCCGCTCTGTGCAACTAGAGAAAGCCCACGTGCAGCAATGAAGACTCAGCCCAGTCAAAAATAGTATATAAATAAATAAATTTATAAAGAAAAGGAACACATGCATGAGATTTTGTTTATCCTGCGTTAATCAGTGAAATTATGGGACATTTGCAACTCTTAAAGATATACTTAAATTAGAAAAAAATCAAGCCAGGCTTTTTTGAACTATGTAATCAAATTATGTACTTCCATAAATTTTATACTTTGTAAAAATTGGTTTAACATTGTATTGAAATTTTAAAAGTGATTTTATATATGAGGGTATATGTACAGATGAG